>JAPTJF010000187.1:0-109953 GCA_029339195.1 Micractinium sp. NFX-FRZ
AAAAGTGGGGAAATGCATTCTGCGCCTGCAGGAAACGTCGGGAACAATGTCGGGAATTTGGGTCGGATCCACTAGTGCACCCGGCGCCGCCCGCCCGCCGTTGCCTGGCTGTTGGCGCCCAGACTTGTGATGGAAGCCCTGAGTTCCGCGCCATCATCGCATTCATCCTCAAGGAGACCGGGAATTGCGCGGCAGAGCAGGGAGGGGACCTTCGTGCGTGGGGCCCCGGGGCGGCGCGATGGCAACCCAAGAGCTCAGGCCCACCCCTCCCTTAAACTGGCAATTTATGCCGCCCCGAGGACGGTCTGCGCACCTGTGAATGTCTTTCGGATATAAAGCTCTCCTCCTGCAATGATTAGGATATAGTTGGACGCTCAGCCCGTACCAAGCCGGTCGTCCACACCATGGCCGGTGCCCTCTTCCAGCCCTCTTCCGCTGTGAATCCGGTCCAAGGTGCTTGTAAGTGTCTATGTGTCAGAGACGCAGCGAGAGAGCCTGGGTAGGAGTGGACGAATGTGTCAACGAAGGCCGGTTCCCTTCCAAAGGTGGTGACAGGGCAGGGCTGTCACAGCGCTGTGATCCCCCCTCAGCCAGCGTGGACCCACTCGGCATTTTGTATGCGGGGTCCACCTTCCAGCACTCGTCCTGTGTAAAGGGTCCACGACGAGCGCCTGTGAGCCACACTAGCAGCTGCGGGCCCACCCAGAGGTCCGTGAAGGGTAGTGGTTCCTCTCTCGTGTGCCTGGCGAGTGGCGAGGCATGCACAGCGAAGGGTGGCCGCCAGCTACCATCCTCCTCCAGTCCTGCCCCCGAGCGCCTAGTCGGCACACCAGTGTGACCTGGCGGTATGAGGCCTGAGTAACAGCGCATCCGTGGGATTAGGGGGACACAAACGCCAATCCCGCTCCGGGAAGGGTCTCAGCCAGCGGGCCCGGGGCTCTGGCATCGGATCCGGAGTTGTGACGGTACCACACCGTGTGCCACGCCATGATGCATGCAGAGCAATGCAGGAGTGCCACCTGGGATTGCAACACGCTTGTTATGTCGGGGGACGCACATCCGCATGGCTAAGCATCATTCTTCCACAATCACAACTCGGGTGCGGGTGTGCGAGCCCTCCGCCTGTGGTACCACAAACTGCATGCCTGCAACGGAAGGTACTGAGCAGCTGCCAAGTTGGAGTCTGAGCAAGGAAACTGCGCATCCACCACATGCACCCCTCCAGCTGCCCTCTGCTGCTCCATCTTCAAGCAGCAGCCGCCGCTGCTGCTGCCGCAGACTGCCAGGCTGGCAGCGGCTGGCATGCTTCGCCGCAGGATGCCTGGTACTGCCACGCCCACAGCCTGCAGTGCATCGTGTCCCAGGCTTCCCTTCGCTCAGACACAGACATGGCTGAGATACAGGCATGGACATGGCTCCGGACATGGCTCCGGTAAGGATCCGTACAAATCGTGCCTGCATTCTTGGATGGCTTCAGTGTGTGTGGGACTTGCCAGCATTAGTGGAGAGTGACCAGCATGTGCAGCAGCAGGGCGGCGCCCCCTGCAGTGCCGTGGAGAGGTGCTCGGGGGAGAGGGCGGCTGGAGATTGCTCACCAGGCAAGCTCGTGCAGCTTGGCACGAGTAGGGGCTGCCTGAGTATAGCTGCCTGGTCCTCCTGTGACCGCTCCTGAGGTCAGCTCTCAGCCAGGCCTGAGCGAGCGACGGTCAGTCACTGTGGAGAAAAATGCCTACGTATTTTCCTGTTGCAGGAGCCAAGGGTCCCAACCTACATGCAGGCCGGTAATGGCACTGCCCAACACCTCAACTGGCGCCGGCGCTGGCCGGCAACGCCTGGCAGCGCAGCACTGCAGGGTGCCAGGGTGCCGCTTCATGGCAGGACCCGGTCACGGCGACACGCACAGCTTGCAAGTGAGCCGGAGCTGCTGAGCTGTTGCGCCCGACGACCTGCCTGTCCTATGAATGCAAGCATGGCTGCAAGTGCACCACTCCAGGTGCTGAGCCAGGTGGCCCGCCCAGCACCAGTCGCCGGCCGCCATGCCATGTGGGCCCATCAGGCGCCTGTGCAGGCGCTGGCCGGCAGGGTGCTGCCTCCGCTACCTGGGCACTCCACATAGAAGCTCCACCTAGATGAAGTGGCGATCGATGCTTATCAAGCGCAGCAGAGCTGGCCGAGAGAAGCTCTCGGCGAGAGGAGCAGCTGGCCACTGCAGCTGCCTCTCAATGGCGGCGCCTTCGTTGCACACACTGCATGTTGACTAGATGCAGATGAAGCCAGTGCGGAAATCTCTCACAGTTGCCAAAATTGTGCCTGCTGCGCTGGCTGGGCGCGCTGGCCTGCGGCTCAAGTTGCTCATCAAGCACAGCAGTGACTTTGCTCATTACGTGCATTGCCTTTCGCTCTCATTGTCTAGTCCGTGCCCTGCGCGGCGTTCTGCGGTGTGCCGACCTATGGCTGGGCTTCAGAGCAAGACGCTGGCCGCCCTGCCAGCGCCCTCCGGTCGGCTCGGAAGGCAGCGCCATGGCGGAGCGGTTCGCCAGAAGCGCCCAGGGAGCTGCCCTGCAGGCCGCGGTGAGCGGGAGGAGCGGCGGCAGGCAGCACCATGCGCTGGAGTCTATATCCGCTACTGGCCTGAGCGGGCCTGGCGTATAGGTGCATGCCACCCTCTTGCCCTGTCTAGCTGCCAACCGCGCACCACTCACAGCTGCGTGCCCGCTTGTTTCTGGCCGTCGATCCGCAGGAGACGGTTCGCACGTCCAACCTGCGGCGGTCACAGCACAGCAGCAGCAAGGCGGCGGCAGCGGCAACGGCAACGGCGGCCGCCCGCCGCGCGTCTCCTTCCGCATCCCGCGCTTCAAAAGCAGCAGCTGGGATGCCAAGGAGGTGGGGGGTGGGCGCAGCGCTGACTCAGACTATCTCTCCGAGCTGGGTGCTGCGCAGCAGTACAACATCAATGTCACGTGAGCACCGAGGGACGGGAGGGAGGTTGCTGCTGAGCTGGCGGCCAACCCATCTGACCCCTCCACCGCCTGCCTGCGCCTGCGCCCGCTGGCGGCAAGCCGCACGCACGCAGCTGTCGCAGGCCGGCGCCCCGCCCGCCTGCATGCCAGGCTGTGCCTGCAGCTTGAGGCAGCAGAGCGGCAGCGGGCGCTGCACACAAACTTGCTGTCCTCCCAGCGTGTGGCTTTGCTCGCCACCCACTCAGGTGGCTCACCCCAGCCCAGCCCAGGGCAGCCCAGGGCAGCCACACTGGCTCTCGTTCCCAAAATGTGCCCACCCATCCTGCGCCGCCCACCCAATCCCGTACCCGCTCACCCTCCCCCTTTGCCCCCCTCCCCCCCGTCCTCATCCTCCTGCTGCTGCCCAACTGCGCAGCCACGGCCAGCGCGCCGGCATGATAGACACACTCTTCACTGGCAACGTGCTGGGACACATGACGGACATCGCAGGTGGGCGGTGGTGGTACCTGGTGGCCTTGCTGGCGGCAGGGGGATTCTCGGGAGGTGGGTGGTGCGCCGGTGGCGCGCCGGCCCATTGGTGCAATGCGACATTGCAAGAGGGATGTGCGGAAAGCAGAGCTGGGAGTGCGGGGCGAGACCATGGGAGGAGCGGGGAGGTGCGCAGCGCCACGCCTGGGTGGGCTGGAGGTGGAGGTGCAGCTGCTGCGCCGGCGGCGGCGGCGTTTGGCCAGTCTCACCATGGGTCCCGCCTCTGGAGCTTGCCGACCTCCCTTACGCTTCTGCACTCACAGCGAACACGGACCTGGCATTCAACCCATTACGCCTGCCTGCTGCGGCGGCCTGCCATGACATGCTCTGTTGCCCAGCCCTGCCCCTGGCCTGGCCTCTGGTCTGCCCCCTCTGCCCTGCTGCAGACGGCAGCCTGCGCGGCTACGAGTTCCGAAGCTTCAATAACATTGTTGGTGATTACTACATTGCACCCAGGTGGGCGGTAGCCTCGGTTTCCTTGTGTTGGCTCGTTTGCATTGGTGCCCTCTTGTTCTGGTTGATTTCGCGCTTGCGGCGGCACTGTGGGCCGCAGTGCTGCATCGCTCCCAGGTCGGTGGGTGCTCATCAGTGTGTGTGTCACCCAGTGTCTGGAGGCATTCAGCTGGGCAATGCTGCAGCAATGCTGCAGCAGGCTGGGACAGGCAGGCGTCCACTCATCTGCACCCCTGCTGCTTCCGCCAAGCCCTCACAGCAGGCAGATCACACATGCCTTGCACTGCCTCGCCCCGTCGCAATACCAGGCTGCCTGTAAGCTTTGGAGGCACCCTTCAACCCTTTGCTGCCGCCGCAGGTTCCTGGAAAAGGTGGCGCTCCACATTGCCAAGGTGAGGGAGAGCGGGTGTGGCGGGATCGGTGGTGTGAGGAGGAGGGGGGGATGCGCGGTGCACGCGATCGAGACACTCCACGCAAGTTTGCCTGCCCACGTGCCCGTCTGTAACCGCCCTTGGCCCTCACCATGCTGTCGACAGAACCACCTGACTCCAGCTCCGCTCACTCACTCACCTCCCAGCCTGGCTACCTGCCTGCCTGCCTGCCTGCCTGCACCTGTTGCACATTCCCGCAGATGATTTTTCTTCTTCTGACATGGCCGCATGCCACCCTGGGGCATGAAGTGCCCCCTCACCTACTGTGCCCACCTGCCCACCCTCCCTCCCTTGCGTGCCCTTCCCCCCTGCAGAACTTCTTGATTGACGCGGGCGCGTTTGACGCGGGCATGCGGTGCCCCCTCATTCTGGGCATCTGGGGGGGCAAGGGGCAGGGCAAGAGCTTCCAGACCGAGCTGTGCTTCAAGAAGCTGGGGTGAGTGGGAGGGGAGCTGTCAATGGGGTCTGTCTAATCAAGGGGGTTGTAGTACAAGCCGCTTGAGAGCTGAAGCACAACGGGGAGGCAACCCCCCACCCAACTCCCCTCAGCTGCACTGCGCCCAGTCTTGTTCCCGCAGGACTGCCGTGCCTGCTGGGGGCCTGGATCGTGCTGCATTCTGTTGCCGACCATGGATTCTTTGGTGCTCCTGCCACCTCCTCCCTTGTGTCACAGGGTGGAGCCAGTTATCATCCGTGTGTGCTTGCACTCCTGCCATCGTCTCCTCCCTTGTGTTATCTCCCCCCTGCTGCCACAGGGTGGAGCCGGTGACCAATTTTGTGCTTTTCACTCCTGCCGTCTCCCTCCCTGCTGCCACAGGGTGGAGCCGGTGCTCATCCATGTGCTTTGCACTCCTGCCACCCCCTCCCTTGTGTCACAGGGTGGAGCCTGTGATCATGTCGGCGGGGGAGCTGGAGCACGAGTGGGCGGGCACACCCGGCAAGCTCATCCGGGAGCGGTACAGGTGCGTGGGGCGGGCGGCGGTGCGTGCATGCGATGGGATGCGGGCAGCGGGCAGGTGCACGGCCGTGCGTGCGTGCGTGCACAGAAATGCTGGACGCCGGCGGGAGGCAGGGCCGGCGGGCACTCCTGCCCCTGCATTCCTGCCCCTGCAGTGCACACCCGCGCTGTGCATGCTCCCATCGCAGCAGCCGGCCAGCTCGCAGCAACCGCCCAGTGCCGAGCAGCCCCTGCGCTGCCATGCCCACCTCCGCCCTCCCGCCCTGCTGCCCCCACCCTCCCTCCCCATGACCCCCCGGTTGCAGGCGGGCCGCCGAGGTGAGCAAGGTGCACGGCAAGCTGAGCTGCCTGATGATCAATGACCTGGATGCCGGCATCGGGCACTTTGAGAACACCCAGGTGGGCCATCACACCTGCGGCACTGTGGCCGCCTGGCACTGCCACTGCCTCGACCTCCCGGCTGCAATGAGCCCCAATTCCTCCCCTCCCCACCCCACCCCCTCGATAACCCCCAGCCATCTCCCCTCTCTTCCACCCCGCCTGCTGTGCAGATCACGGTGAACAACCAGATGGTGGTGGGCACGCTGATGAACCTGTGTGACAACCCTAACCTCTCTCCTCCCCTCACCCTCCCTTCCCTTCATTCCACCCCGCCTGCTGTGCAGATCACGGTGAACAACCAGATGGTGGTGGGCACCCTGATGAACCTGTGCGACAACCCCAACCGCGTCTCCATCGGCCAGGGCTGGATGGAGGACGACGTCATCCGCCGCATCCCAATCATCGTCACCGGTGGGTGGGGCAGGGAACTCGCTCGACCACACTCCCTCCCTTTGTGGGCAGGTTGGGGCTGCTTACATGTCGACCTGGCAGGTCAGGGTTGGGTTGGGGAGGCCTGGGTGGGGCTGGTGCATGGTGGGGCGGGTTGTGCCATGTGCAGTGCGTTGTGGGGTGGCACAGGGTGGGGTGGGCTGGATGGAGGACGGCATCACCCGCCGCATCCCAATCATCGTCGTGGGTGGGTGGGGGCGCCCTTGTGTGCAAGGCCATGCATCAGGGCAGGGCAGGGTTGGGTTGGGGAGGGCGGGTGGGCTGGGGGCGGCGTGATGGGCTGCGGGTGTCGCGCCGTGTGCAATGCATCCTGGGGTGGCAGGCAGGTAAAGGTGTGCTGGTTGGTGGATGCCGCTCCTCACCTGTCGCAGCCGCAGCGCTTTCCCATGCCACCGCCTCGCCCCAACAAGCCGCCCCAGCTGCACCCCGCCCGCCCTGCCCGCAGGCAACGACTTCTCCACCATCTTTGCGCCTCTCGTGCGCGACGGACGCATGGAGAAGGTGAGAGGCAGCTGCCTTGCCTTGGGTGCGCCCGCAGGCCCGCAGCGCTGGCTTGTCCCGCTGCTGTGCCCGCTGCTGCCTTCACTCCCCTGCGGCGGACCCTCAGTTTGCTGCCTTTGCCGCCCACCTCTCTCACGCTCACCGCCTCTTCCCTCCCTCCCTTGCTCCTGGGCTTCCCCCTTCCCATGCTGCAGTTTTATTGGGACCCTACTGAGGACGACCTGGTTGGGATTCTGCACATGGTGAGCAACTGCTTGTGGGGGCACAGGGGCTGGGAGAGTGAGGGGTCTTGGGGCTGGGCTGGGGCTCCGAAGCCCAGGGCGGGCTAAGGAGGGTCTGGGTGTGTGTGCGAGGAAGATGGCCTGGGCGAGACCAACGCGCATGTATTTTCATCTCTTCCACGTCTGTTCACCCTCCGTGTTGTGGCCTCCCCTCCTCCCCCAGATGTACAAGGACGACGGGCTGAGCGAGAGCGACATGGCCCTGCTGCTGCGCGCCTTCCCCGGCCAGACGCTCGACTTCTTCGGAGCGCTTCGGTGAGGGGTGGCAGGCAGCAGGCACAAACAAAGAGACGAGCGGTCGTGTGTCTTGCTTTGCATGCACCTGCATACAGGCTGGCAAGGGGAGGGGACACTTGCTGTGGTGAGGGAGGTGAAGATGGGTGGGCCAGCGCATGAGGGGGAGGGGAGCTCGTCCCCAGGGGAGGCCACGCAAGCTGTGCTGCCTGCACCACAGCCGGCTGCCTGCCTTGTCCCTCACCTCCCCTGCCCGCCCGCCCTTGGCCCCCCTGCAAGCCCCCCATCTGAACCGGCACTGCCGGCAGTGTTCATTTGACCTGCCTCTTACCCGGTTCCCGGTCCGTATGATCCCTCGCCCCGTTGCCTCCCGCAGGGCTCCTACATACGGCCCGCGCTTCGACTCTTGCCTCTTGCACTGTTCCGGTGTACTGTGCCTTACATAGTTCCCATCGCCCTGCCCCTGTGCCTCCCGCAGTGCCTCCACGTACGACAACCAGATCCGGGACTGGATCAAGAAGGATGTGATCCAGGGAGAGTTTGTGGGTGAGTGGGCGGAAGCGAGTGTGTGTGCGTCAGGGCCGGGTGGTGGGACACGAAAGGGAGAAGGGTGCCAACACTGCCATGCTGTGCTAAGCCCTGCTGAGCCCTGCTGTGCATGCTGTGCCTGCCCCGCCTCCCCCCGCCGTGCAGAGGAGAACCAGAACATGGTGGAGCTGGGGCGGCGGCTGCTGCGTCAGGAGGGGCTGCCCAAGTTTGACCCTGTGGACCTCACCATGGCCATGCTCATGGACGAGGGTGAGCGCCTCCTGCTTCCTAGTCTGTTCATTGGCAATTTGCTCGTTCAGTGCACCTGCTTACGGCTTTTGGTCTGGGAGTTCGATGTTAAGCTTAGTTGCACACTTCAGCAACTTGCCACGAATGTAAGTATAGACTTAGGTCTTCCCTTGCTTTCCTCCTGCAGGCCGCCGGCTGCAGGCTGAGCAGGACATGGTGAACAGCATGCGCCTGTCGGATGAGTACCTGAAGAAGCAGAAGAAGTCGAGCCGCAGGTGGGCGCTGGCAGGGCTTTGCTGAGTGGGGCGTGTTTGTGTGGTACAGTGTGTAGGATGGTTGCACGGTGGGCTCTGAATGGGGTGTATGGTGTGGTGGTTTGTAGGATGTGTTGTCCTTGTGTCTGAACAAGTGGGGACGCATGTGTTGAATGCTGTGCAGCGAGGCAGGCAGGGGCAGCTTGCATGAAGCTGGCACATATGTGATGATGCTCCGATCCAGCCAATAGGGGGCAAGCCATGCGGATAGCCTGCGCCTCGACTCCCCTCATGTCTCACTCTCAATACTGTGGGGCGAGGCAGGCATGGGCAGCTGGCAGGCATGTGCTGGTGCTGCCATCAAGTGCCGGCGGGCAAGCAATGCTGGTTGCCTGCGCCCTGACACCCCATGTTCCATTTTACAACCCCTGCGCAGCATGATTGGCCTGAGCGGATGACCTGGCTCCGGGTGTCGCCAGCAGGGGCCCAGCTCGGCCAGCCAGCCAGGCCCACGGGCTTCAGCACCTGCGCCCCGCCTGAATAAGAAAGTGAAGGACCAGGGCCCTTGATCTCTGCTCGGTCTTCCATGTTATGATTAGAGTGAGACTGCTTTGGTTGCGATTCTGTTGAGGGACAAGGGGAGCATGCATGTTTCCCTTTCCGCCGTCCCACCCGCCGGTTCCGTATTGCCGCTTGTGCCCTCTGGGCAGGCCCATTTCATTGCTCAGCTTAGCCTGCTGCTGCTGTCACTGACCTCGCTCCACTTTGAAGCCCAGTTGAAGCCATGCTGTTCGGCAGGGATTGATCATTGAATTGCTCACTGCTGTTGACATCAATGAAACAGACAATCACGATCAGGGTGTGTGCCGGTGCCAGGGCAATACACCAGGGCAAGGGGGCATCACGGGGCGAGTTCTCGGGTCAAGCTGCCCTGGTGCTTGATCACAGGCTGGTGCCTGCCGCTGGCTAGCCGGGCCACGGCGCCTGCGCCCTGCGCACCTCAGCAGGCGCGCCCAAGAAGAGGTGCCAGCGTGACGAAGATGTAGCGGCCCCTGGCTGATCATAACGCCATTACACACGCCAGCTTACACCCAAGCTGCGGCAAAGATGGGGGCGCCGGCTCCATCGCCCGGAGAAAGCTTGCAGGAGGACTACTTGCGAGCGCTCTTCGACGGTCTGGATGCCGATCGCAACGGTAGACTGGAGGTGGCGGAGATACAGGTATTTAGGGCTCCCGCCGAAAGCCTCTCTGTCACCTGCGCACGCCCCGCGCCGCCCGTGCGTTTGTGAAGTCATCAACAAGCAGCCGCCGCACGGCGGAGGGGCACCGCGCTTCGCCGCAGCACCAGCACCACTGCCGCCACTGCCGCCATTCCACCCCCCGCCACTCCTTGCCCTGTACCTGTGCAGGCGGCGCTGCAGCATTTAGGCCTGCCCGCTGGCGCCGGCTACATGGGCAACCTGCTGTCGCAGTATGACCGGGACAAGGACCGGTCAATAACTTTTGAAGAGTTCAGCAGGTGGGCCCTCGGCAGGCGGTCCATTGACATGCATGTGATCAAACCAGATTGGCAGCGCTCCCATGTGTGTGTGCCAACGCCCCGCCTGCTTTGTGCCTTCACTGCCCTGCCGCCATCGCACCCGCCTGCCTCTTCCTGCAGATACGTCCAGTCGAAAGAGGCGCGCCTGCGGGCGGTGTTTGCCGCCATCGACGCAGACGGGGACGGGCAGCTGACGGCGGGGGAGGTGCACGCTGCGGCCAAGGGTACGCAACCCCGTTGCTGAACTGCTACTAATTGCTGCTGCATGTCGCAGGCCCGTGCCATCTCACGCCTGTGCACATGCGCTGTGCTACATTTGGCTGCTTCCGCTTGCCTGCTGCAGTCCTGTGCCACCTTTAATGCAACCTGCTCTGCTTCCACACACCTGGCCCGCCTGCCCCTCATTCACCATTGCCTGCCTGTTGGCACCTGCAGCGCTATGGCAGCTGGCTGGTGCCTTTGGCGCAAACTCGGCGTCGGCTCTCAACCCCACGCCTTTGATCTAATTCGACCTGCAATCCGCCTCTCAACCCCACGCCTTTGAACTACTTCGACCTGCCATCTTCTTCTTCTCGCACCTGCAGCGCTGGGCCTGAGCGTGGCGCCGACAGAGGCGGAGCGCATGGTGGCGCTGCTGGACGCGGATGCCGACGGGCGCATCGACTTGAAAGAGTTCCGGCGTTTCGTGGTGCTGCTGCCGGGTGCGGGTGGGCTGAGGCTGCACTTGGGTGAAGCGCGGGTGACCTGGCGGCGAGGGCGGCCAACTTCTGTTGCTGCCGCTGCGGCTGCTGCACCGGGACTGCCTGCTGCTGCAGCTGCTGCGCCTGCTGCGGCGGCACCCCGCCCCGCTTGCATAGCAGTTGAATCCTTGCAGCCGCTGCTACGCAATCTCCCTTGCATTTCACACCCCTCCCTGAGGGCGCCCAGGTGTTCAGACACTGTCCAGCTTGGGATGACCCCACCTCACCTCATGGCTGCACCACACTCTCACTCTCACCCACGCACGCATCACCGGCAACCTCCCCGCCCCCTGTGCAGGCGCCCAGGTGTCTCAGACGCTGATTGTGGCAGCCTGGGTGGACTCTGCCTCCTGGCTGCACAGCATGGAGTACCGGCTGGGGCACATGCCACCCAGCCAGCCACTGGTAAGCCGGCCGCCAGGCTGCTACTTGGAATTACATTGTGGCAGGCGTGCCTGGCCGCACGAGCGGCTGCTAGTGTGCCTGCTAGCTGCTGGCGTGGCTGGCACACCCCATCGTGGGCATCACATTGAACCCAACCGGCTCCTTGCACCTGCGGCTGTGCAGGAGCGGCTGCTGGCGGGCGGCGTGGCGGGGGCGGTGTCGCGCACTGCGGTGGCGCCCTTGGAGCGGTTACGTACTATTATGATGGCCGTGAGATTACTGCCACCTCCTAAGCTGATTCACGTTGTTGCATAGAGGCCGGGGTTGTGGATGTGCTTTGTGGGCCCCGCACAGCACCACGTGCTGCCAAGGGATGGTTGCAGTGGGAGCAGCGGCTGGGAGCAATCCATGGCAGCGGTTGGAGGTGGAAAACCGAGGTGTGGTGTATACGCATGTGCATCACAATATCACGGCAAGCTCTGCCCTACCGGCAGCAGAGTTGCATGAGTGGCTGGGGAAAACAAGGCCGCCGGGGACGGCCCAACCTGGGCACCGGCCATCCCTGCCTCACCTCGCCGCAGCCCTGACCCATTGCTATGCCGTGCCTGCCTGCGCCCCTCCCGCTCCCCACCCCCCGCCCTTCCTCCGACAGGACCGGAGTGCCACTCGGCTGGGCCCTGTCCTGCGCTCGATGTGGGCGGACGGCGGCATCCTGGGGCTGTTCAAAGGGAACCTGGCATCTGTGAGTTGGCGGGGCCTGTCTTGTGAGGCGGCGGGTGGGGTTACCAAGCAGTGCTGTCCAGCTTGCATGGAGCTTGCACTCGCAGGCACATGGGTCACATTGCCCCATGCAACCTTCCACACCCTGGTACGTTGGCAAGGGCGTCCCTCTCAGCAGTGCCAGCCTGGGCGCATGACCTCAAACTGTCCCACCTGCGTTCCCCGCTAACATGCATGCCTCCCCCCTCCCTTGCATGCCAGGTCATCAAGGGCTTCCCCAGCAGCGCCATCCAGTACGCCACGTATGACGGGGCCAAGGAGGTCATGCAGAGCTGGAGCGGCAGGGGTGAGCATGTCAGGGCAGCAAGCCTGCCGCGTGAAAGGCGGCAGTACCACAGACGCGTGAATGGAGGTTGAGGGTGACATATGTAGCTGGGTAGCTACTGTAGTGTCCATTTGTGGGTGTGGGTGTGGTGTGCATTGTATGTGTGTGTGTGTTTGTGGGGAGCTCGTTATACGTGCTCAATATCTATGGCATGCTCACGGGCACCGCTTGCTTCTGACCCAAACACGCCCCGCCCCGCTGCCTGCCCCGTAGGCGCGGGCGACCTGAGCACGGTGCAGAAGATGGGGGCGGGGATGGTTGCGGGCGCGTCGGCCTGCTTGGCCACGTACCCACTTGAGGCGCTCAGGCAAGCTTCAAGGGAGCAAGCCTTTAGGGGGTGCGGCAGCGGCGGCAGTGACACCCTGCTTGCAGCCCTGCCACGTGCGCCGCCTTGCCACCACTCCACCCTGCCTGGCGGGGCAGGCAACCCGCATTCCTGCCGCCGGCACCTGCTGCTGGCAGCTGGCGAGCGCTGCCGGTAACTCCTGGATGCAACACCCACTCAACAACGCGTCACCGAGCAACCGGCCCGGTGCCTTCCCCTGATGCCCTGCCCTGCCCTGCAGAACCAACATATGCGTGTCTCAGGGCGGCGCCAAGGCAGGCTACCTGCCGACTCTGCGGGCCATGGTGGCAGGTGGGCAGGGACGCGCTATGCATTTCGTGCTTGTGCCCGTGAGCGTAGCATGCATGCGCTGCCTGTCAGTTGCGGGCAGCATGCACAATGACTGCCTGCCCTACCTCGGAAACCCTTGACCCAGCACGCACCCACATCTTGCATGCCTGCAGAGCGGGGGCTGCCGGGGCTGTACCAGGGTCTGTCGGCGGGTCTGATCAAAGACTCGGCGGTCAACGCCCTGGGGTTTGCCAGCTACGAGGTGGGAGGGAGGGAGGAAGGGAGAGCAGGAGGGAGGGAAGACTGGCTGAGGGAGAGTGGAACTGTTGTGCAGTGGGCTGGTGGCAGTTCTGTGGCGGAGAGGGAAGCACTTCTGTAGTGCTGCCACCGCTGGCAGCTCTGCATCTCCCCGGGGCACACTCGCAGTCGGTGGGCCGCCTGCAGCTGCCAACCCTCTGCATGCTCTGGCTACCCCTCGTCTGCAAGCGCCCATCCACTGCCCCCCACCCCCGCAGGCGCTGTGCACGGCTTACGCGCACTACACCGGCGAGCCTCCCAGCACGGGCACCAAGGGCGGGCTGGGCGGCGTGTCGGCCCTCCTGGTCATGTCTGTCACCATGCCGCTCGAAAACGTGAGGAGGGGAGGGCGAGCGGGAGGCAGGTGGCCGGGCGGGGGGCAAGCGCATGTGTGAGCATGGTGGGGGGCACCAGGCTTGCCTGCACATAGCTCACTCAACCTGGGTGCGTCTAGACAGCAGATCTGCTGCGTCAGTTCTGCCCCATGTCCGCCAATCTGCTGGAGGACCCACAACGCTGCCACTCCGTGGTCAAGCTGCTCATGCGCTGGGCCCGCTGCGCCAGCTGTGCATGCACGTCACGTGGTGGCTGCAGGCAACATGCGTGATGTGCCTGTGCATGTGCCCGGCTAAGTTGCCCGCATGCTGTGCATGCTGTGCCTGCTGTGCCCGCAGGTCATGCGGCGGCTGCAGGTGCAGGGGCGGCCGGGCTTCCCGCGCCTTTACACCGGCGCGCTGGACTGCACAATGCAGGTGCGCGAGTGGGTCTGTGTCGAGCTAGGGAGGAGCGTCAGCCCCCAGGGGCCAGCTTGAGGCTGTGTGGAGAGGCCCCTTGGGCAGGGCGCACTCAAAAGCGCCGAGAAGTGGGACCACGTGCCCGCCCGTCTCCCCCAACCCCAGGGGTTCTGCCTGCCTGCACCTCCCTCCCTCCCTGCCACCCTGAACAACGCCGCGCTCCCTCCCTCGGACCCTCTCTCATTTCCCTCCCTGCAGATGCTGCGGCAGGAGGGGGTGGCCAGCTTCTGGCGGGGCAGCCTGTCCTCCTTTGCCAAGGTGGCACCCTCCATCGCAGCCACACGGTGCGCACAACGGGGCGCCTGCCTGCACCGCGCTGGTCGCCGCAGTGCTGCCTGTGCTATGTTTCATCCCAGGGGGAGGCATTTTCCTGTGGTGAGATTTCTCCAACTGCCTGTGCCCCAGCTTCCTCCCAGCTACCTGTACAATCCCTCGTCACGAGGGCTCTGCCGGCCTGTGTGCACGCTGGCATACCCATGTGCAGCCACCCTTATCCCCATCCCGGGATCTGGACCCGCCCCTGTCCCTTGTGCAGGTTGCTGTACGAAACAATTGTCGAGCTGCGAGGCATAGGAGGGGTGCGGCGGTACCGCACAGACGCCGGCGGCTAGCTGGCGGCGCTCTGGTGTGCACAGTGCTGCGCGTGCCGCCCGCCAAGCTGTTGTGATCCCTCTTGATTGCATTGTTGCATTTGAATTATTAACGGAAGGGTTGGTTGAAATGACGGCTGAGAGCCACCTACGCGTCACGACACAGAGAAGACGCCCAGCGGGATAGCATAGTGAACCGTCACCCCACTGTCACGTGCTGCCCATGTGCACTGTCACCGCCTCAGAGGCATGGTGCCGAGACGTCACCCCCACCAGGCACCCCGCCTGCTCGTACACCTGCAGAGGCAGCCAGTGGGAAGGTGGTGTGTTGGACAGCTCTCTGGGGGGCTGAGCGGCACCTACTGCAGGCACACAGGCACTACGCACACGGCGAGCAGGGCGTATGGCCTGGACAGCATGACATGGCCTGGGAAGCATGATGGGTTTGGATGCCCTCGCAGCACTTGCCATCCCAACAAGGAGCGCTCAGCTGGGCACGTGCCTGAGGGAGTTGCACTCCTAAACGCAGCGTTGCACCGACACCAGTGGAGCCCCCGTCTCAGCAAGCCACCCCGCCCTCACCCACCCACCCACCCACCTGCGGCTTGTGGGAGACCACCAGGTACTGCGCCCCCTGCTGCGCCTGCTGCGCCGAGATGTAGTCCGCCACGCGGGCGGCGTTCACCTGCGATCGAGCACCGAGGCCGGGAGGCGGGGGTCAAGGGGGGTGTAGGGTCCGCGGAGCAGCCGCAATCAATGCACTTCCGTGACCCACCGCCCTCCTCTCCTCCTGAGGAGCGAGAACTTCTCTAAATTCCGCGCCCAGGCAACAGCGCACGGAATTATCCCTTATGAAGCCCACTGACTAAGCCATACTCGTTGCACAGAAAACGCCTCACCGTGTCCAGCGCACAGTCCACCTCGTCAAAAAAATAGAAGGGGGAGGGGGCGGCGGCCTGCAGGGCGAAGCAGAGGGCCAGCGTGGCCAGCGCCTGCTGCCCGCCGCTGAGGGAGGGGAAGGGGCGCCAGCGCTGGCGGTCGGGCCTGCAAGCAGGGCGGCAGGGCGGCAATGGGGCAAAAGGGTCGGAGCGGGCAGGCGGGGAGGCAGGCGGGAGGCAGGGAGGAGGCAGGCGTGAGCGAGGAGGTGCAGACAGCGCACCACATGACAGCTAGCTAGTTGTGAATGTAAGAAGGCAGGGGCAAAAAGCGGTGGTCCTGACACCCTGACGCACTACCCGCACACCCCCGCTCGCCGGCCTGCTGCCCACCTGCCACACACCCCGAATACAAGAGCCTCCACGTGGCATGTCCTCTCATCCTTGATAGCAGTCAGCCTGCCGGGTGCGAAGCTGCCTGTCACTCACGCCCCACTGAAGAGCCCAAACCCCAGCTTACAAGCCCACCGCCAAGATTGCAGCGCACCCCCACCTGACATGGAAGGTCACCCCGTCTGTGAACGCCGCCAGCCGGTCGGGCGTGTAGCTGCAGTACGCGTCGCCCTGCCCGCCCGTCAGGCGAGCATAGACGGGGCTGAGCTGCGCGTTGACGGCGGACAGGGAGGCGTGGAAGCGGGCGTAGCGCTCCTCCTGCGGATTGGCAGGGTGGAATGTGGGTGGCAGGCAGGTTGATGCCAACCCAGTGAGTAAGGGGGCGGAGAGCGGGCAGGAAGGAGTGAAGGCTGGCGTAGCGCTTAGGCAGGCTGCCCGGCAGGCTGGCAGTGGAGGGTTTCTCTACAGTGCCACAGACCATCTCTCCCTCGCCCACCAGCTTGCCTCCTGCCCAACCCTCTCCCAGGCAGGCAGGAAAAAAGCTTCCCTTGCCCACCCCAACGCCCCCCCTGGCACACCTGCAGGCTGCCCTGCTTGCGCTCCAGCTCAGCCAGCGCATCTGCCAGGGCGTCCAGCTTCCTCCCAGCTTCCTCCTGCTGTGCTGCCGCCGCTGCGGCCTCCTGCAGGGCGGTTGGCGCCAGAGAGGCCTGCAGTGCCTGCAAGCGGGGGTTCAGAAGGGTTGGGGCAAGGCAAAGCACACGGCTGTGGGAATCTACATTGTTAGGCAACAACGACGTCTCACTGAGCACCACTGGCCCCGCTGCCTCACAGTGCCCCCACACTGCGCACTTCAGGTGGGCCCACCCCACCTGCAGCTGCCGCTCCTGATGAGCCAGCTCCTCCAGCGCTGCCTGCACCGCCTCACTGCTCCATCCACTGCACGCTTCCCCACTGTCCCCTGCCGGCCTGCTGCTCCCACGCTGCTGATGCTGTTGCTGCTGGCGCCGCTGCTGCCTGCCCTGCCGCCCCTGCTGCGGCCGGCTGCGAGTCACGGGCGCTGTGCTGGCGCCAGCTGTCGAGGCGCGCCGCCGGGCGGGGCCCGACTCAAACTCACTGTCGCTCCCCTCCTCCTCACTGGTGCTGCCATGAGCCGCTGCACGCCCTCCTCGGATGCTCCTCCTGGCTGCTGCCTGGCTGCGGTGGGAGGGGGCCGGAGCAGCGCGCTTGCTGTCGGCAGCAGAGGCTGAGGGGCGGGCCACCCCATCAGCCCTGCCCTCCTCCTCGCTGCCATCATCTGAAGACTCAACCACCGCCAGCCGCCGCTTGCTGCGACCAGGTCGAGACGCGCTGCGCGCCGCCGCTGCCGGCGCCGTCGCTGCTGCAGGCAGGCTGCCTCGGCTCTCTGCTCGCGCCAGCCGGCGCCGGCGCCGCCGTGGCTGCTCCTCCTCTGACCCACTCTTGCTCCCACCCTCGCTCCTGCTCGGCTGGACGCTTCCACCGGCAGCGGTGCCTTCTGCCTCCTGCTCCTCCTGAGGCCCGGCTGCTGCCAGGGCTGCCCTCACACCCTCGAGCTCCCGCTCCCCTTGCTGCCGTGCTGCGTGCAGGTCGCGCAGGGCGGCTTGCTGCTGCTGCCACCGCCGGGTGGCGCCCTCGTGGCGCCTGCACGGCACATGACGTTGCAGGGCAAGTGTATGGGGGGAGCCCAAAGCCACATGAAGCTCTGCCTACAAGCTCCTCTTTGACTGCTGCAGATGGCAGAGCAGCCAGCAAAGGCGCCAATCCTAGCGCAGCCTAACACGCCGTCCTCCACAGGGCACAATCACCGAAGCCGGCCCCGAGCCAACTCACTTGACAGCAGCCATCCAGTCTGCCTCCACGCTCACACACTCCTTCCTGTGCTGCTCTGCTGCCGCCGCCAGGCCCTCTGCCTCCTCCTCCTGCTGCCGTGCCCCCTCCTCTAGCTCCCCCAGCTGCTCCCGCAGCCTCTCAGCCTGCGCCGCCGCTGCCTGCTGCGCCTGCTGCGCCGCCTGCATCTTGTGCTGCTGCCGGGCGGCTGCTGCCAGGGCCGTCTGGGCGGCTGCCACCTGCTGCTGCGCCTCCCCTGCTTGCGTTTGCAGAGCCTGCAAGTCCCTCTCAGCAGCCAGCAGCGTTGCCCCACCGCTGCTGCTGCCCACGCAGGCGTCATGGGCGGCCCGGGCGGCAGCCAGCCGCTGCTCAGCTTGCGCCAGCTCAGCCCCAGCCGAGGTGGCAGCCGCCTCGGCCGCCGCTGCCTGCTGCTGGCCTGCCTGCACCTGCCGCTGCAGCTGCTGCGCCTGCTGCTGCACCGTCCGCCCCCGTTTCGCCCCGCCCCCACCCTGCAGCTGTGCCAAGCGCCGCTCGGCTGCTGCCAGCTGTGCTGCCACCGCCTGCTGCTCCTCTTGGAGGTTCCCTGCCTCGGCCGCTGCAGCCTCTGCCTGCTGCCCTGCCTCGGCCGCTGCCTGCTGTGCCTGCTGCGCCTGCTCCTGCAGGCCAGCCGCCTGCTGCCTCAGCTGCGGCAGGTCCGGCTCTGCGGCCTGCCCAGCAGTGGCTGCTCCCGCTGCTGTGGGCGCCTGCTGGCCGGGCGCCACAAAGGTGCTCGACAGCAGGTAGGGCCGCAGGTGGGAGGGAGGTGAGCGGGCACCCACAATCTCGCCGTCCGCCTTGAACACATCGCCCTGCATGGACCGTGAGGGAGGCCAGAAGATGAGCTTAGTGAGACATCGCTTGCCTTGGCCAGATAGGGCTGGTCGGGAGGAGCCGGCGGCATGCAGCAGCCGCCATGCCTGGCATACTGTAGTGCCCGCCTGCCCAGCAGACACTGTTTGAGACCGCCCTGTCCAGCAAATTAGCATCTCAACGACCTCCAACCTGCCAGCCTGGCACATCATGTCGGCACCCTCTCCTCACCTGTGCCGTGACGACGTTGCGCCGCCGCCCGCCCCGCCGCCTGTCAGCCTGCACCGCCGCCAGCGCCGCCCGCCGGTCTCCCGCCATCCACCAGTTGCCCAGCAGGTGGCCTGCCAGAAACCCCTCCGCCCCCGGCACCGCTGGGTTGGGCTGCACGCAGGCAGCCAGCGGGATGAGGCCGTCTCCATTACCACCACCACCGCCGCCGCCCGCAGCAGCTGCTCCCAGGTCGCCAGCTGGCAAGGATGATGCAGGTGCCCCTCCACCTCCCTGAAGTTCTGACAGTACCTTGCAGGTTGCCACCCCCACCCTGTGGGCCTCAAAGTGGGACACCACCTGCTGGGCGGCTGCCCGGCTGGACACCACCAGGTAGCTGCTCTGCTTGGGAGTGAGGAGGAAAGAAAGAGGGGAGAGGGGAGTGCACTGGCCGTGAGGTTTGGTGGGGGCGGGGCACGTATGCTTCGTCGCATGCCCGCAGCCTGCACCTCCTGCCCGCTTCCAGCCTAACGCCTGTCAAACAAAGCAGCGCCAGGACCCGGCGAGGGGTGTCCGTGCTCCCTTGTGTCGCCACTGAAACTCACTCACCGGGTTGCAGAGTTCCAGCAGGGCGGCATTCACAGCAGTGCCGGCACCTGTGGGTCCCCCCGGCGCCAGGCGGGCCACGCTGTGCAGCCTGCCGTGGAAAGACCCCGGCGGGCAAGCCGCCGCCAGCGCTGCCACAGCCTGGTCTGACGTGTGCTTGTCTGAGCCGCCCACCGCTGCACCTGCCTGCCCCCTTCCCTGAGTGGCGGGCGGGCGCTCGGCCTCGGCAACCTGCGCTGAGACAGCACAGAGCGCCGCCTGCGCCTCGGCCGCCGCCGCTGCACGCTGGTACTGCTGCTGCCGGGCAGCCTGCAGCCTCGCTTCAGCCGCTTGCAACTGCGGCACCCGCTGCTGCTGCTGGGCTTTGAGCTGATCCACCAGAGCGGCAGCTTCCACCTGCCGCTCTTGCCGCTGCGCCGCCGCAGCACACGCTGCCGCCTGCTCAGCCTCCAGCGCTGCCAACCGTGCTGCACACTGCTCCAGCCACTGCTTGGCCGAGCCATGACTGCCGCGACCTGCCTCTGCCGCCTGCTGTGCGGCCGCCAGCTCAGCTTCCAGGTTGGACAGGCCACCTGGCGCCGCCAGCTCAGCGCGCAGTTTTGCCACCTTGGCAGACACCAGTGCCTCGTCCTCCCTGAGCTCTGCCAGCACAGCAGTGGCGGCAGCCAGCGCCGCCCTGTGTTGCAGCGGGCGGGAAAGCAGGCGGGGACGGAGCAGATGAGGACTTGGGCGTTTGGAAGGGTGGCAATTCAGGGAAGCAAGCACACTGCGCAGGCACCGCGGTGTGCACGCTTCCAAGCCAGCCAGGCAAGACGGCTCAGGCCAGCAGTTTCTATTCATGGCTCTCCAACCCCTCCCAACACACTCTCTGCTCACCTGTGCTGCTCGGCCTCCCGCCCCGCCTGCCCAAGCCGCTTCTGCAGCTGCTGCTGCCCGCCCTTGGCGCCGCCCCCGCCTGCCGCAGCCGCCTCAGCCGCCTTGAGCTGCACCCTCAGCTTTGCTGCCTCCATCTGGGCTGCTGCCACCCGCTTTGCCAGCCTGGCATGCCCTTTCTCTGCTGCCTTGAGTGCCTTGCTGGCAGCCGCCTTGGCTTCTAGCAACTCGTCTGCTGCCAACTTGGCGGCCGCCTGGTCAGCAGCGTGCGCTGCCACCTCAGCCTCCACCGCTGCCACCTGGCGCTGCTGCCCCGCCAGCTGGCGCTTCAGCAGCCCCACCTGCTGGCCCAGCACCTCTCTCTGGTGATTTGTGCAACAAAAGGGAAGGGCAGGGTAGAGATCAGAGAGGAGGGTGTGACTGTGCACTGAGGACCGTCCTCTGGTGACCAGAGCGCAACTGATGGCCAGGGCTTTGCTGGCCGCCCAACTCAGCACGTAGCAGACGAGCCATGTGATGCCCAGCCTCCCGTTCTCCGAAACCATCAGCAGCATAGCAGGTCGCGTGCAGCCCCCTCACTTTGCGCCGCCCGTACTGCCGCTGCTGCTCCTCGTACCGCTGCCACCTGGCCACCTCTGGGGCCAGCCGCTGCCGCTGCAGCTCCAGCCTACAGGGAAACAGGTGGGTGCGGGGAGGGGAGTGATCAGTCTAGGATGCAACACGGGCGACTGGTTGTTAAAACACACACGCATGGGGGCAGGGCCCTTGCTTCTGCACCACAGAGCTGGCAGCAGACTCTGCTGCCTTGCTCGGAGCAAGCCAATGCAGTTAAAGTAATTCTATGCAATGCAATGCAGGACTGACACCTCCCAAAAACCGACACCCCCCAACCAGCTCACTCTGCCAGCCGCTCTTCCTCCAAGTCGTAAGCAACCGCCTGCTGCCCCGCCTCTGCCTCCAGGGCGGCCAGCCGCTCTCCATAGCTGGCGGTACCGATGAGCAGCTCCAGGAAGCGTGCCAGCTGGACAGGCTCCGCCACCTGTACCGCCTGCCGGTGCTGCGTCACCACAAACCTGCAGGCAGAGGCAGGAGGGGTGCAGGCACGAGGTGATAGTGGGGCGGCACTGGCAGAGCGGCGCTGGCCTGGGTGACGTGCCCTCTGGCTGTATGTGTACCTCAGCCCACCCAAGCTGAACGGCAGGTGCATCTAGCATCCAGCATGGAATGCATGCAGGCAGGCAGTGGCAGCAGGCGCTGCTCGCTCCGCGAAACCTCCACCTGTCCCCACCTGTCCACCGCCTCGGTTTGAATTCCTAACGGCGCCAGCAGCTCGCGCAGTGCAGCAGGCGTGGTGGTGCGCCACTGTGCAGCAGAAGTGGAAGCTGCACTACCACTGCTGCCGCCGCTGTCGCCGCCTGCTGCGGGCCCTGCCCCTGCCCCTGGCAGCTGCTGGACAGACAGGTCAGACCGTCCATTGCGGGTGACCCGCCGTCGGATGAGCAGCCTGCCCACCACCCGGTCTGCAGCACTGCTGCCTGCCCTGGCTGAGGCCGCAAAGCCGTTGCCTGTCCCAATTGCCGGCACTGCTGCTGCTGCTGACGCTGCAAGTGCTGGCCGCGCACTGTCGCACCCGCCGCCGTCGCTGCCATCACGGCTCCCTCCGCCCTGCCCCTGCTCTGGCTCCTCCTGCGGCTGCTGCTCCTGCCCATGAATGTCAAAGTGCACGATGACCTCTGCCGCCGCCACCGGCGCTGCCGCTGCCGCCGCGCCTGCTGCGCCCTCAGCGCCTGTGGGCGACTCGGTGTGGTTGACCAGCGAGCCCAGGTTGCGTGCCCGCATCATGCGGGCGTTCCCTCCCAGAGCAAACGCAATCGCCTCTCCCTGCAAGGCGGCGCGCAGCAGCGCAAGAGGACGGCAGCTGAGGGTGCAAAGTGGCACCGCCGCCAGCACAATGTCCCCACAAGCAAGGCAGTCGCGCAAGGCGCCTTCTCTGCTGCAAGCAGGGGCTCTAAGCCATGCTCTCATGGTCCTCCTTCCGCCCCGTCCAGCACCCACTCACCACGACCGACTTGCCGCAGCCGTTTGGGCCAACAACCGCAGTGAACCGCCCAAAGGGAGCACCCACGAGCGCCCGCTGGCGGTACGACTTGAACCCTGCAACATGTGCATTTGCAGGGGTGTGGTGGTGATGGTGTATAGTTGCCGGGGGGTATACTTCAGTTGAAGGGTCGGCGGCCACGGCGGGCATCAGCGGCAGCCAGGCGGGAGAGCGGCGGCACTGGGCGGCGGGAGCGGCGCTTGCTCTGCGGCCTGCCCTGGCCTCCCTGCGTGCTTCACGACCCCAGGCCTGGCGTGCACCTCCTGAGACCGCCTGGCACGCCCTTCCCACATTGAACCTCGGGCGCAGCTGCTTCACCTTCGAGTTCAACGGCGTGCAGTCGCAGCCTTTTGGGCGCCTCTTGGGCTGCCTGCCCTGCCATGGCCACCCCTGCCTGTGCAGAGGGGCCGGGCTGCTGCCCAGGCTGTTCTGACTGCTCGCTCCCCTCCATTCCTTGTATCGATTGTATAGGGGCCGCCCTTCCCTCCTTCGCTCTCAAGCAAACTGAGGTCGGGTTGGGAACAAAGATGCCGGGCGATTTACAGGGCGACATCAGCAGGGCTGAATTGGGGTGGAAAGAAAGGTGCGGGAGCGCCGTGCCTCATGCGCCGCCGCCGCCGTCCCGCTCTTCCGGCAGTTGCAGCTCTGGCGGGGGCAGGCATGTGGCCAGCACACGCTCGCCAGTGATTGGGTGGTCAAACTCAAGCACCCGGCTGTGCAGCAGGTAGCCACAGTCCCCGGGCATCACCACCCCGGGCTCCCGCCCCGGCCGCTCTGGCATCGCCGGCGGCTGATCCATCGCCGCTGCCGCCGCTGCTGCTCCCCCTGCTGCTGCCCCTGCCCCTGCTGCCGCTCTTGCCGCTGCTCCTGCTGCTGCTCCTGCTGCTTCTGTTCCACTGGAAAGTGTGCCGCCGCTCTCACACGCTGCTGCAGCAGCCCCCTGGCCAGCCAGCGGCAGCGGCAGGCCTCCCGGAGCATACAGCGGGTCCCCCACAAGCGGGTGCCCCAGCGCTGCCATGTGGATGCGGATCTGGTGCGGCCGGCCTGCAGACAGCGGCGGAGAGGGCATGTAACAGGCAAGCTGGGAAGCAGGCAGTCATAAATGCCAGGTGGCTAACTACACGCACCCAAGGTAGCAGGAGGGATGTCAGCATGGACACATTGACCGGTGGTTGTGGGCGGCAAGGGCCCCTGCCAGGCGTGCCGCCAGCGCACTGCACCGACACCTGCTGTTGCCAGTATCACGCATGGTTCACTGGCCAACAGCTGCTCCACTTCGTACCTGTGAAGATCTCCACATCTACCAAGGAGGTGCCAGCTGCTGCATCCCGCCGTAGCACGCGGTAGTGGCTGCGCGAGGGCTTGGCGCCCGGGGTGCCGTCGGGCACCGCCGCAAACAGGCCGCCCCGCACGCCATACTCCACCCTGCCGATGGCTGTGTTGATCTCGCCCTGAAGGGGCGGACGGGAGAACAGGGCAGCATATCAACCCTCCGCTTCGTTTTGGCTTTCAGCTGGGGGGAAACCCACAGCAAAGCATGCCACTGCCGCCTGTGATCTCCTCACACTCACTGACATGCCGTCACCATGTCATTGTGAAAATGAGGAAGCCTCACTTCTTCTCACCAGCCCAGACACCACACAGCACAGCAGATGACCATGTTCCCTCCACACCCCACACACCCCTGCCGCTGTCGCCAGCCTCCCACACGCATCCCACCCGCCCCAGCCCACCTCGTCTGCCGCCACCAGCCCCGCCACCAAGGTGCGGTACACCTTGCGCATGCGCCCCTCATTGGCGCCCCCGTGCTCGGCAAAGTCGCGGCTCAGCTTGCTGCGGGCGACGTCTGAACATGCGCAGATGAGGACGCCGCTGGTGCCGCGCCCCAGACGGTGGGAGGGGGCGGGCGTGCCTGGCGGGGAGGTGGGAGGGCGTCGGGGGCGGGTGGGAGGGGCAAGGGCGGACGGGCAGCAGGAGTGGACACGGCACTAGCAGCTGTGGGGTGGCGGCCTGGGAGTGTGGGTAGTGGCCTTGGCAGGCGGCCTAGCCGCAAGCCTCCTAAACTTTCGGTTTGTCTGTCTTGCCAAATGGCAACGTGCTGCCTCGAGCACCAAGCTGCAGCTGCTGCATCCCTTCTGACCGCAAGGCACGCAAGGGCATGCATGTATGCCAAGCAGGCATGTCGTGCAACCATCATGCCAGCAGCACGCTCAACAAGCTTGCTCATTAGCTCCCGCCCTTCAACTTGCTGGCATGCTGCTGATGCTGTGTGCACAGCGTGCTCCACCTTGAAATAAGAAATTTGTACTGGCAATCTGTGATGCCAAGACATGACCCACCTTCCAGCTCGCCGGCATGCTGCTGGTGGAAGCGGCGCAGCAGGGTGAGGGCGCAGCGCTCGTGGATGGGCCCTGCCGGCAGCACCTGCAGGCCTGCAGGCAGCAGCAGAAGGTGTTTAGGAGGTGACAAAACTACTGCTAGGGTGGGCAGACACCCTTCAGGAGGCCAGCTGGCATGGCAGCACCCACCTGAGGGTTTGTGCACCGCCACCAGGTGTGCATCCCACCACAGGATGTCCAGGAAGGCCGGGGCTGGCGGCTCCTCCCACCCCGGACGGCGATACTCCAGCATGGCGTTGGGCCTGCGGGGAGCAATCAGGGGGTGCGAAGGCTGAGCAGCGACACGGGGCTGAGGCCCGCACGTGCAGCAAAGGGCGGCGGCTGGCGGCAGGCAGCGGCGGCGGCGGCAGCGGTGTTGATGGGAGCAACGGCGGGCGCTGGCGGTCTGAACTCACGGTATGCGGGCCTGCGGGTCTCTCTCCACCTGCCCATTGACGCTGTGCGCCCCGGCAAGGATGAACTCCCGCCACTGACGGGAGTGCTTGTGCCTGGTGTCGTAATACTCTTGCAGGGTCAACCCGCAATCCCCCTGCACCCTGTCTGCGTAACAGAGCCCGTCGTTGATCTGTGGCCACGCCCCACCGGCCGCCTCAATACGGCACGGGCCGCCCAGGCGCTGCATTGTAGGGCCGAGGACTTAAAATTCGAGCAATGTGTTACAGCGATCGTCCCAAGTCGTCAGGAGCCGCTGCAAGCCCGCCATCTGATGCATGCATGTGGCGCCGGCGGCGCCTCGTCAGCTGCCGCTGGCAGCGCCGCCAGCGGTCCCCCTCCATCCTGAGGCGCTCCCTGCCCCTTGGATCACTCGTGTCGGCAACCTACCAACTCAAGTGCTTGAGACTTGCCCCTTGGACCGTGCCTGCTGCTCTGCCCTTCCCAGCCGGCCCCCTCGCCACCGCCTCTTGGCTTGCCTCCCCTCCCAACCCCCCAAATGGTGTCCACTGCCCGCATGCGCTTCCTCTACGCACTGAATGTCGTGATCCCCGGCCTCCTCGGCGTCATACACCTCATGTCGCCCGCGGACGCGTCCAAAGCGCTGTGGGGCGGCAGCGCCAACCCCGCCGCCCTCTCCCCGCCTTTGGCCCTGCCCATGCTGGGAAGCTGGTGGGCCGCCGTGGCAATCCTCTCGCTCATGGGCCTGGGCTCGCCTCTCAAGTACAGGTGCGGCAGGGCAGCGCTCCTAATTCACCCAGTTTCACCCCGTTTTGACCGCACCATCCGGCCGGCCCGCCGCGTTTTCCTGGCAGCGGCTCGAAACTCACCCCGACGCCCCTGCCCCGCCTCCCCTCGCGCTTGCCTGCCGCGCAGCCCGCTCATGCTGATGCAGACGCTCTACAAGATCGTCTTCCTGTCCACCGCCATCCTGCCGCTCGCCATGGCGGGCCGCTGGAGCGACATCCCCACGGCTGCTGTCGCCCCATATGCCGCCTATCTGATCCCTCTGGCACTGTGCACCCCCTGGGGGTACCTGCTGGGCGGAGGGGGCGCCACCCGCGGCAAGGCAGAGTGAGCTGCCAGCATGAGGGAGAACGAACCAGTCAGCCCTGCCATCCAGAGCCGCGTGCCTTGCCCAGCACAGGCTTGGCAAGGGCCGCAAGACACCGCAGCCCAGCTGCCTACACGAGGCCCAGCACGGCAGCATTCACAGCACAAGAACGTCCAAAGCCCTGCCACATGTCCCTGCACAGAAGCAGTTGACGGCCTTTGCCTGTCGCAGCACTGCAGGCTTGTTTCCTGCACCGCTGGCTGCCAATGCTACGCCGCATCACGTTCACACTATGCATGCCAACACCTGAGCACCACACCCCCCTGTTTGCCTGACAGCTGTCCCATTGGGATCCTTGCGCAGCTCAATCCACAACACCTGGCCCTTGCCAGCCTTTTGAAAGCCAGCCTACAGTGCGTCCAGGTCGCATGTAATGTAACTGTTTTACAAAGAGCCATGTGTGCTGAGAAGCATGTGCAGTGTTGAGCGGGAACGGAGGCAGGAGATGCAGTTCAGTGCAGCAAATGGCAGTCAGTGAGCACGCTGCAAAGCCAGTCCTTGGCACAAACGGCGAAGCACTGCAGGCGCAGCCGGCTCAGCAGCGGCAGGAGGGCACGGGGGCACTGGGGGCCAGGAGGGGGAGCTAGAAGCCGCATGGGAGCGTACGGCTGACGGCAGCGCTTGCCATGCCGGCGTAATCAGCACCTAAAACACTTGCACAACCGCAGGGGTCACACCCCCTTGCACAGCTTCAGTTTCTTGAGGTGCGGTGCCGCCAGCGACTTGCGGCAGGGGGCTGTGGCCAGGCATGTGGCATAATCTTCAGGCTGCTCGATCCACAGCTTGTGCGGCACCCCCGCCTCTGCCAGCTTGGCTGCCAGGTTGCGCAGCTGGGCCTCGCTCTTGATCTCCAGCACCACCTGCCGAGGCGAGGGGAGAGGGGAGATACAGGAACAGAGGGGAGACGGTGAGGGTCACAGTTGTCCGTGGGCGAGAGTGTTGATGGAAGCGCAAGGCCAGGGAGGCCGGGGGGATTGGTGTGCGAGGGTTGGAGCACCAGGAGGGGCAGGTGGGAGATGCAGAGGTGCACACGCAGCAACATAGATGCCAGCCAGGCGGCCGCTGTCTGCGCCGCTCCCCCCTACCCAGGGAGGCGCACCCACCCCTCTTTCAACACCCAGCCCTGCAGACATCCCCGCATAAGCATGTATACATCCGCCACATAAGCAGCTAGAACAGCCGCCACACACCTTGTGCATGTGGTCGATGTTTTCAGGGGCGCAGTACTCTTGCGTCGCCGTCGACTCCCGGCTCTCCCACAGCGCTGCCGTGGCGGCGTGGCACCCCTGCGCCACCACGCTGCCCAGAGGCCACTCCAGCTCAGTCCACAAGTCTCGCCGCAGCACAACGTACTGCAGCAGCGTGTCTGTGGGGGCTGCGCCGCCGCTGGTGCTGGCGGGTGCCTCTGCCGCCGCTGCCGCCGCCGCTGCCGGCTCCTGCCCTGCCGCTGCTGCCGCTGCCATGCCTCGCGCTGCTGATCCCGCTGCCCGTCGGGCGCTGTAAAGACCGGGGGGCGCCAAGCTACTGCCCGAGCGCAGGCTGGTGGCGGAGGTGGCGGAGGTAAAGGTGCGTGCGCAGCAGGGTGCACTGAAAGCCACGGTCCTCAGCATTAGGAGTGAATTGAATGCGGGCGGCGGCAGACTGCACCCAGGCGCAGCGATGGAGAGCACTCTCCACTTGGCCGAGTTGTGACCTTCTGCTCAACACAAGCAGAGGGAACACTGGTGGCGAGTACGGTGCAATCGTAACATCGTAATACTTCGATGGGCTAGTTTTAACAGGGGCCTGCTGCGCCGCCGCTGCGGGCGAAGCGTGCCGACAGCCACCGCCGCTGCGGCTCATCCTAAAGCTGCCCCACCCACCCATGCCAAGCATTACCGTCTCTTCTTGCATCACCTCTACCCTAGCTGTCGTACGTGTGCTGCCACGATGCATGCAGAAGCATATCGACGAGCTGCTGCAACGCATGTTGTTGCTTGCCCGGTCGCTACACGCACATCGGCAAGCCCGCAGTGCGAATTGCCTGCGACCCCTCGTATGCCCTGCCCCTCACCCCCTTTCTGATCTGCTCACATGGCCGTGCATCGCAGCAGTACGGGAACACGCAGCAGCTGCGCTAGAGCCGGGAGGTGAGCTGGGAAAGGGACGGGCACATGAGCATCTTCTACGGAGCGCTGCCCGGTGGGCTGCCTGGAGGCATGATGAATCTGTGTTTATTGTTGGATGGCAGGAAGGCAGGCAGCATTCTAAGGAATGGGATAAAGTAGAGAGCGGTACGGCAGATGTGGGTGCGGGGCCCAAGGCCAGGGGTGCGTGTGTGCTTGACAGAGCTCCAAAAGAAGTGCAACGATGCGAGTGTGGGAGATGGAGAACACAAGGGCAGGCGGATCAAGTGCAAGAGATGAAATGGTGGCTACTACGGCTCCTACACCGGCAGTACGGCCGGTAGATACGGGTGTGCCACCCTGGCGTGACAAAGTACTAGAAGGCTTGGCAGCACCAATGAACGCTTGGCAACACTAACACAATACGGAACGAGGACGGGTGCTGGGAAGACTCCACGCTACCGAACTAAAGAGACGCGAGCACAGAGGGCTAGGACACTAGGGGAGCAGCTGAAAAGAAGGGAGCGGCAGCCGGCGCCTCCAGCCGAAGAGTGTGGGTTAGCGGGGTTTGGGAGCCTCAAATGCGCTGGTTGATCAAGAGAGAGGAGAAAGGAACATGAAAGAAAGAACAAATGGAGGAGTGGTGTACGCATGCGGGGGCGGGGCGTCGGCTCACAAGTCTGCCAACCCCTCTCCATCATCCGCGCGCAGCGACACTTGCCGCGCGCCGCCGCCGCCACCCTTCCGCTGGCCCCACTGCTGCCGCAGCTGCTGCTGCTGCTGGCGGAGCAGCCAGGGCGGGCAGGCACGGGAGGCGCACCTGGCTGCATCCCCGTTCGCCTCCATGTCTTCGCCGTCTTCATCACGGCAACCCCGAAGGCTGGCCCGGCTGTTTTGAAGCTTCACTGAGTCATACACGCGGCCATCTGAAGGGAGGCAGGGTAGGGTGGGAAAAGGCGGGCGGGCGGTTGGGCAATAGGGATGCAAGTCCCGGGTAGGGGATGGGTGGCTGAGTGCACGGGCGAAATTGCACGCGCCAGTGCTGCCCTCAGTTCCGCTTTTGCTTTGAATTTGCTTGCCATAAATCCAACCTCTCCCGGCTCCGTGCCCACCCTGCCCTTGGCACCGCGCACCCAGCCTGTCCGACCCACACCAGCCCAACCTGCAGTACGCCTCTCACCCACTGTGCCCCACCCCGTCCCTGGCCTGCCCCGCCCCACCCCAACGGTATGAACAGAGCCCCGACTCACCCTTACCCTGCCAATCCCAAGAGGCAAGAACAGAGTCCCCACTCACCCCGCCCCACCCCGGTGGTATACACAGAGCCCAGCCTCCACTCACCCTGCCCCAATGCTATCAACAGGTCCCCCACTCACCCTGCCCCACAAGCTCAAAGAGCAGCGAGTAGCCGGAGTTGACGGTGACGCGGCCGTAGCCATACCGCACGGCAGCATACTCCAGCCAGCCCTCCTGGGCGTACGACACGTCCGTGAGCTTGCGCCCGGCACAGCCCACCTGCAGGGCAGTACAGTCGGAGGAGGGTGCATGTGAAGGCGGTACAGTTGGTGCGGGGGCGGGTGCATGTGAGGCAGACGATTGGGGGCGGGGGGCAGCACTGCGGCAGCAATGACACAGGCGCAACATGCTGTGTGTCGTTCGTCTCCCACTGGCACCGCACCAGGGAGCCTACCGGTCGCAGGCAGCGCTGCAGCACAGGCACACACCTCTCCATGATGTCACGAGTACATTCTGTACTGTGCCCGCACCCACGGCCTGTACTATACCTGTACCATCCCCTCACCAACTCACGATGATGTGTGTCATGCCCCCCTCATCGGCGGGGATGCACCGCTCATCCAGGACGTTGCAGGTGCGGCTGCACAGTGAGCGGATGGATGAGAGTGACAGGCGTGACGGAAGCAGCGGTTGGCGCTGGGAACGGAGGCAGAAGACGGGGGGTCGGATGCTTGGGCTGTTGCTTGCATGCTGAGATGAGCCCAGCAGGCTGGCTGGCTGGAACCCCTGCGCCTGCCCGCTACCACTGAAGCTTGAGAATGGTATGAAGATAAAGAGGCGCAGTTGAAAAAAAACACCAAAGCAGGAGGCCCGCTTGCCGCCTAAGCTTGATAATGGCGAGGAAATTTAGAAGAGCGAACTTAAAGAAGCAGGAGGTCCCTCCCTCCCCCACCTGTAGGAGTGCACATGCCCGCTGAACACCAGGTCCACCCGATATTCGTTCAGCAGCCCCTCCAGCTGATCCCTGCGAGGTGCAAGTGAGAACAGAAAGTAAGAAAGTAAGAACAGAAACACGGGCCAGGGGCCAAGGCCTGCTTGCAAAGTGACCCGAAACCGGATCCTCATGCAGCAGCCCCTCCGTCTGGTCCCAGCAGGGTGGGAGCAGACTTCACAAGGCGGGGTGAGGCGAGGGAAGGCAAGAAACAGGCGGGGGGCTGGCAGTAGCTTGCTGGGAGTGTCAGAAGGCAAGCAAGCGCCCAAGCACCCAAACAGAAGCCAGCCAGCCAGCAAAGATGCCTGAGACAATGGTGGCAGTCGAAGCGCACTTCTGGCGAGGAAGTGCGCACTGGGTGCGAAGCCGGTGCAAGGCGAGAGGGCTAGGCAGGAGGGCGGCAACAGGTAAGGCAACAGGTAAGCGCACCTGAGGTGGTCGCCCACAACCCGGTTGCTCTTGTGCGGGTAGACAACGTACATGGGGCGGTGCATGGCCACCACCACCCAGGGGGTGAGGCAGCGGTCCACGCGCTGCAGGTCCAGCTCCAGCCACTGCTCAACGGGGAGAGGAGGAGGGGGGAAACAACAGAAGTGTGTGTGTGTGAATGCAGCAGAATGGCGCCCAGGAGTGGGGCAGCGATCCAAAGGGGGGAGGGAAGATACAGTTGGGGTTGGGATGGGGTGGGTGGAAGAGTATCCAATGGGGCTGCCCACCTCCGTCCACCGCCACTATACAGCACCCCCCATTCTCCCAGCGCTCCCCTGTATCCGCCCTTCCCATGTGCAGCCGAGGGCCTGGGCGCAGGACGTGCTCAGTGCACAGCACCACGCCAGGGATGCGGCCTCCACTACTGCCCCCCTGTATCACTGCCCACTCACCCTGTGCTGCCTGGAGCCGGGGCGCAGGTCGTGCTCTGTGGACAGCACCACGAAGTGCACGCTGCCGTGGCTCACAGAGTACCAGAAGGGAGGGTTGGGCGTGGGCGGGCAGCTGCCCACGCAGGCCGCATCAGCCGACAGGCCCTGCTGCTGGCCGTTCTGCCGCCCCTGCTGCGGCCCCCGCTGCTGCTTCCCATGTGTCTCCCCTGCCTGAGCCGCCGCCACCGCCACTTGCTCCAAGAAAGCAGCTGCATCGGGTCCCAGCGTGGGGTTCCGCTTCCGCTGCTCGCTGCCGGCGCCAATGCTGTTGCTGCTGGCGTCACTGCCGGCTGCTGCCAGGGCGTCTGCCTGGGCTGCGCTGCTGAGGTTGCGGCTCCAGTAGCCAAGGTCGGACACGTCGGGCATGGGGAAGCGCTTGCTGATTTGCACGCCGCACTCGCCGCCGCTGTCGTTGCCTACAGCAGCGGTTGGCAGCGGGGTAAGTTGGGGGGTAAGCTTGACGAGGGAGTTGTGGGGTCCAAACGGGCAGGCCGGGGAAGGGGGATTGGTAGTGTGGTGCCAGGCAGGCAGGGCCCCCCTCCCTGGCAGCCCCACCAGACAAGGAAACCAATCAAGTCCGGCCGCTGTTGCCTCGCACTGCCCGCCCAGCTTCCTGCTTTATCCTTCTCCTGTGGCGTGCATGCTTTCATTCATCGATTGTATGTACCCCCGGTACGTGTAGTACCGCAGAGCATGTAAAAAGCCCAAGTCAGCCAAGTCAGGCCATAGGCAGGGCACTCACCAAAGTTGCCCCAGTCTGGCTGGAAGGGGCCCCGCTCCCCCGAGGGGTCCTCCCGCGCCGCTGCCCCCTCCGCCACAGAGCCCAGCTCGTAATCGTACTCTGCAGACGGATTGTGAACAAACAATAATTGCCAGATTGGGTTAATCGTGCTCAAGGGTTGCCACTGTCAATTGATGCAATCGATTGCTCACGGTAGGGGCAGTGTCGGCGTTGACGTGGCAGCGCAGGCTTGCAGCCATTGGGTGGGTGGGGCCGGGAGGCAGGGTGGCCCAAAGGCATGCATACAGTCAGCCAGATGTTGCTGCAGCTCACTCACCGTGGTTGCCCACGCCCACCAGGTAGGGCACCCGCTTGGCAAAGGGCTCAATTGAATCCATGAAAGAGTCCCAGATCTGTGGGTGAAGATGGTGAGAGGGGACAGCGGGAAGTGAATGGTGGGTGGAACACAAACCTTATCGTTACTAGGCAACCCAGGTTTGATGTGGGCAAGAGCCTGGCTCCCTTCTTCGCCCCTCAACGCCTTGCCTGTAGGCCGCACACCCTTCCTCCACCCCACCATACCGCCCACCCTCTCACAACCCTTGCCTCCCTGCCCTCCATGGCCCCACCTGCCCCGCCCGCCCGCCGCCTCACCTCCTCCCTCCCGTTTGCGTATGAGATGTCCCCGATGTGCAGGACCAGCTCCGCCCCATCCTCCTGCTCCCGCGCCAGCAGCTCCACGGTGCGCGGGGCGCTGCATGGGTGGGTGGCAAAGGGGCGTGGTCGCAAAGGGGCGAGGCGTTGTGGAGTTGGGAGGCAGGAGACACCCGCACGCTCCTGCTCCCATTGCACAGGCGTGCTGCAGGGCAGGCTGGGGTCGAGGGAGTGGGACACGACGGGAGTGAGGGGGTGGGCAGGTGAGGGCCAGAGCTGAACGCCGCCGCCGCCGCCTTAGTGGCTCAACAGCACGCGGGGCGTTGCACGAGTGGGAGGGTGCATGAGTGGTAGGGAAAAGCGGCGGAGTGGGGGACTAGTGAGCCGTTGTGGAGTTGGGAGGCAGGAAACAACCAAATGCTGCCTGCGGCCACCGCCACATAGGCAACTCTCCCACGCATGCCGGCAGCAACAGCGTGCTTACCCCGGCGCCTTCGATCCGCGGTGCTCCCCCTCCCCCATGTCTCCAAACACGAGGAAGCGGAAGCTGTGGCGGGGGCCTGGTGCGACCGGGGCGGTGAACTCCACCGCCGGCCCGCCCTCAATCTGAGACAGGGGAGGGGCAGAGGCGAGGGGTCGCAACACAGGGGGTGGGTGGCAGGAAGGGCACAATAGTCAGTACTTATAAAGGCAGGTGCCAGCACGTAGGGGTAGGGCTCCAGAATGGAGGCGTCCGTCCACCCAGCCAGCCCCCTGCGGCCCTGACCACCACACCACACCGCCCCACTCACCCAGCACCTGCTCCCCGCTTTGGCCAGCCAAACCACCAACAACACACCAATATGCAATGTCGAGCCATCCATTAAACAGTTGTTAGCCAGCTCGCCCAGACCTCGCCCCACCCACCCGCCACCCGCCCGCAATCACAAGTGTACTCAATCCTCACAAGCCCTGGGAGGAAAACCAATCTTAGTTAGCTATCCCTAAAGACTCCTGAACCTATGACTCATGCCCCACCAGCTGTTGCTCAGCTGCACTAAAACCAACCAACACCAAACCGGCAACAGCCACAACATCACACCGACAGGGCAACATCATCATCCACTGACCTGGTAAAAGTACTGCCCCTGCGGCTCCAGACCCGTCAGCACCGCCGTGTGCAGGTAGGCGGTACCGTATCCAAAGCGCGCCGCCGGCGGCGCGCACATGTCGTCTGCGCTGTAGCTGTGCTGGGAGCCGCGGTGGGAGTGCACAAGGCTGGGGTTTGGGGGGCTCTGAAGCAGGGCCTCTGCAGGGCCGGAGGTCAGGGCGGATGGGCAGCTGCGGAGGAGCCGGGGGACAGGGAGAGGGAAGGCATGCTGGGGTGGTCAGCAGGGGGGCTGTACCAGGCTGGCACGGGGTGCGCAGCAGGCGGCAGTGCAGTGGTGGTAGCGGGCAGATCATGTGTGCAGGGTGGGCGAGGGCACAGGCTGTGTGTCCCACTGGGTGAGCTTGGCTGAGTGCCGCCGGCACTCAGCGAGCGGAGGCAGCAAGCAAGCTCACACCCCACCTGCCGCCGCGTGTCTTCCAGCTTACGCGCATTTCAGTGGGGTTGCCTGTGAGGGACAGGTGCATCTGCAGGCAGGGCACGGCAGGCAGGAGAGGCGCAGGGACCGTGGGCGGGCGGAGGCAAGGCGGCGGGAGGTGCCCACACAGAAAATTGGGGAGACATGGCGGCCTGCAAGACGACGCTTGGCTGCTGCAGAGCACCTGCTCGGGAGCGCAGGGACCATTTAAGTCTGTGACGCCCGCGAGGCGCCGGCCCAGCGCCGGAGCGGTGCACAGCAGCAGCACCAGCAGCGCCAGGGCGGCCGCTGTGTGCCGCACGGCCATGGCGGTTGCTGCAGATGTGAAAGAGCACAACGGTGCAGACACGCCCGGGGGGCTAGGGTAGACGGCGTGCGGTGAGGTGGCGCTCGTGACCTTGTTTCTTGGCAGGGCAAGGGCCAGGTCTTTGGAGCGGGAGAAGGTGGCCATTGTACCGCCGTGGTTCCTTTGAATGTCAGCCGCACGGAAGAGACATGCGAATAAGCTTGGCATGTTCCACAGGTTTGTGCTGCCGCCGCCGGCATTAGGTTTACTGATGAAGGGACTTCTTGCACTCCCACCCCCTTCCCCACTCTCTAGCTAAGGCAACCCCGTCTTGCAGGAGCGAGCAGGTGCATGGCACACTGCTGGGCACTGGGGACAGTACATACATGTATGCATCCGATGGCGGGGAGAGGGTCGCCGCCGACCCTGCCAGCAGCCGCGCCGCCTCTCCCAGGGAGTGTGCGTTAAAGTGTTGGTGAACGGTGAGCAGGGGCAGGTCAGCTACAGGTTCTGCAAAGTAGGGGTGCTGCAGGGAGGCGACGGTGGCTAACCGTGCAAGGCTGTTGCTGTTGGTGTCGCCCGCAAGCGGAGGCACGTGAGGCAAGCAGCTGAGAACACGGCCAGCCAGCCGTGATGGCACAGTGAAAGAGGTCAACAAGGTGAGCGATCAGGGCGGCAGTGTGTGTGTGCGTGCTTGTGTTGTGTGCTTCCTATCGTGGGCGTGGCAGGCCGGCCCGCTGCAACCCCCGCCGGCCGGCAAGCAAAGGGGTTGGGATTGGGTGGGTGAGCGGGCGGGTGGGGGCATGCCGCCGCGGGAGAGGTGGGAGTAGGAGCGAGGGGGCTGGGGGCACGAGGGGCAGGGCAGAGCAGGTCACATCACAGCATAGCGTAGCATAGCGTACTGTGCAAGGGGGCAGGGGCGCGCATAGGGCACTGAGGTGTGGGGTGTGGGGGAGGAAGGCCTGAGTGACTATCTGTGCAAGGGACCGGCGAAGCGGCGCGGCCAGGGCTACTGAAGGGTGCAGGGGCAGCACAAGAAGCAGAAACACATGGGGCCAGCGGTAGCGGTGAGCGGCAGTGGTAGCACGAGTAACACTCGGTGCAGTAGCACGAGTAACACTCGGTGCAGCTGTGCAGTGCGATCGATGTGGGCAGGGTGCGTGGCAGGTATGTGTGGGGGGGCCGCTGGAGGGGGGCGTGTATGTGTGTGCGCAAAAGACCCGGGCATGCCCGTCCATCTCATATGTGCATCGTGGGACAGGCCGGCGCGCCGGGGGCCCGCAGACGAGAGAGGGGGGGGGGGGGGGTATCGTTTGCTGTGCAGGGGTTTGGAGTGCGGTGTGCAAGGGGCATATGCGGTGCGGGGGGAGGGAGCGAGCAAGAGAGCAGGGGTGGGGACTGAATCACCAATCAAGGGCACCAATCAAGGGGAGTGAAGTGCATGTGAGAGGCATCATCATCGATTCCAGACATCGATGCAGTGTGCACAGAGTAGGGTATGTGTGAAGTGTGGTGAGCCAGGGTGAGCGGGAGTTGTGCCGGGTTGGGTCAGGTCGCTCAGCCAGGGGGGTGAGTGCGCCGGGTGGGGTGCTGCTGTGCTGTGCGCAGCGTGCACAGCATGGCACAGCATGCCACATCAGCCCATCAGGGGCTCCGGGTACGCCGGCTCGCAGTGGCCCATGCCTGCAGGCGGCAGCAAGGGCGGGGCGGCAGCGGGGTCAGCCACTCCGGGTGGTGCGCAACAGCAGAGGCAGGGCAGGCTGGCCCGCAGGGCGGCTCAACAGCAGCGGCATGAGAGGCGGGAGAGGCTGGCGTGCTTAGCAGCAACGGCAGCAGAGGCTGGAGAGGTTGGCCGGCGGGCAGCAGCAGCAGGAGGAGGCCGCACCACCCCTGCCAGGCCAGGCCGCGCTCGTAGCCCTCCGCCTGGGCAATCACCCGAGGCAGCTGGCTGGACAGCCCAGGCATGAGAGGCTGACAGACACAAGCCCTGCGGCCAGCCGGTGCTGCCCTGCACACACAGTTGCTGCAAGGGCAGCCGGCGCTGCCCAGCCACTCACTCCAGACACTCACTCCAGCCACTCACTCAAGTACGCATTTGCCATGGAGTGGGCAGTGTTGCACTGGTCAGCCTGCCCTGCCACCATCAGTATGCGGCCGCCGCCCTCTGTCTCCTGCAGCATTCGGGAACAATGTAACAAGGGGCAGCACAGTGTTAGGTCAACAGCCTCGCCGGCGTGTCGGCAAGAGCGAGTCGATTGGGGGGTGCAGCACAGCGTGCACAGCGTGGGGAAAGGAGGGAGGGCAGCCAGGGTGCGAGAGCGGGGCACTGCTGTGCGGATGCACGGGTGCATGCATTCTGCTGTTGCGCGCTTGTATGCCACAGGACACTGGCCAGCACATGCGCTGGGCTCACAGAACGGCACAGCCGCTTGTGGAGGAAAGGCACTCACCCCCTGCAGCTGCACGCGCGCCCCGCTCATCGTTCGAATCTGCTCGATGTGCGCGCCGCCCTTGCCCAGCACAGCGCCCACCTGCGGCGCAGCACAGCACAATGCAGCGGGGGCAGGGCGGATTGGTGCCACCGATATGTATGTGCCCCAGCCTGGCACGCAACTTCCTCGGGCACCGCCTGCAGCTTCACATGCACAGCACACACGCACACTACAGCCCTGCGGGGGAAGAGGCTGCCTCCAAACAAGGCCAACCCAACGCGCTCTTGCTCAGCCACAGGGGCAGGCAGGTAACCTTTTAAGGTCGCCAGCAAGGAATCCGGGGTTTGCCCTGAGCACAGCGTCCCCTGATCGAACATAAGCTTGCGGTACTGCACAGCTAAGCTCAGCCTCACCTGCTGGTGGTCCAGGTGGTACATGTACTGCTGGTACTGCGGCGGCATGCCGTGCGGCTGCTGCGGGGGCTGACGCCCCGGCGACAGCTGCAGGCTGCTCATCACTAGGTAGGACGGCTGCAGAGGGGAGCCAAGGGAGCTGGGCAGCTGCAGGCCAGCCATGCCTGCAGTAGGGAGGAGGGACGCGGAGGGTGAGAACGGCGCAGGGGGCGGTGCGGGGAGGGGAGGAGGTGGGTGTCAGCGGCCGGCGGCGGGTGCGGAGCACTACAGCACGCTCTTGCTTGCAGAGGCGCCGGGTACAGGCAGGACAGCGGGGTGAGGGGCGCGATCAGGCAGGCAAGCATATGCCGGCAGGGCAGCGAGTCAGCCTGCCCCTGCCTGCCCCTGAGGCCTGTGCATGCTCCACGCCCCACCTGGCGAGCCGGGCGACATCAGGCCGTTGCCGCCGTGGCTGGGCGAGGGGGGCATGGGCGGCAGCGAGTGCGCCAGCGGCAGCTGCATCGCCGCCGCCGCCGCCGCCGCGCCGCCGCCGCCATACTGCTGCTGCTGCGCATGCTGCAGGCTCATGAGCCGCCTTATCTGCCAGCCGCGCAGCAGGGTGGCCACCCCTCGGAGGGCTGCCACGCACTGCTGCACGCTGCCCTCCACCTGGATCACCTCCTCGGGGCTGGCGGCTGAGCTGGCGATGGAGGGGACGCCGCCGGCGCTGCTCATGCCGCCGCCGCTGCTGATGCCGCCGCCGCCGCTGCTGATGCTGCCCAGCTCTGCGGGTGGGGGCGGGACGGGAGCGCGAGAGGTGGGGGAGGGACAAAAGGGCACATGCAGAGCGCTGTGTGGCGCATAAGCTGTGCAAGCAGTGTGCAAGTGATAGCGTGAAGAGGTTGTCAGGCAGGAAGGCGGGCAAGCAAACGGGCAGCCAGGTCACCAGGCACGCAGGCAGCCGGCGGCGGGTCGTACCCGCTTCCGAGTCGTCGGACCCCAGGCCGCCGCCAAAGGCCGGGGGCACCGTCTCCGCCGGCAGCACCTTGATCCCCGCCCCCGTCTCGTGCCGCAGCTGGCTGACCGTGGCGCCCTTCTTGCCCAGCACCATCCCCACGCTGGCCTGGGCGGTCAGCAGGCGCACGCGGTGGGAGGCGGCGGAAGCGTCGTCTGCGGGTGCGGGGCCCAGGGGGCGGGGTGAAGGGAGGTGAGACAACTGGGCTTGGTGGGGCAGGGCAGGGCAGAGCGGCGGGGCAGGCATCACGTGTGCGTCGGCAGAGGAACGGCGGGGCTTGGGTCAAAAGGGACAGGGTGGGCGGGGTGATTGAACTTGCAAGGGTGCACCCTCCTTCTATCTTTGACCAAGCTGTGGATGTGCTCCCTGCTGCCCTATATCATCGCAGCAACATCAATCGCACCCTCGCGCCTGGCACGGCAGCGCACAGCGGCAGCGGAAAGCAGGGTGCTGCCCCGGCTCTGGCTGTGCCTCTGGTGCGGTGCAGCAGGGCAGTGAGGCAGGGGAGGGGGAAGAAGAGAGGGAGGAAGAAGAAGAAGAAGAAAAAGACGCCCTTGAGGATGAGGAAACGGAGGTTAGCTCCCCGACGGGGGCCCCCCTCTGCTGGCTACCAAGAGGGGGGGCAGCTGACCTGCTGTGAGGGCGATGACGCAGCGGATGAGGGCGTCCTGGGCTGCGCAGTACGGGCTCAGCGCATCCTCGCTGGACGTCAGAGCCACCACCCGCTCCTCGCTGCCGGGCGCTGGGTCAAACACCTGCGGTTGACAACAGTGCAGAGGCAGCGGGACAGGGGCTGAGCACAGGGTGGCAAGCAACCCACTGGGGCCAGGCGCAGGCAAGTGCAGGGCGGGGGTTGGAAGTCACTTGCCTGGCCTGCTGCGAGGCAGGCGGGAGGGCAAGCATGCCATTCGCCACGTGAATTTGAACACTGGAACGCCCGCCTCCCTGCTACACTGCATCCCTCTGCCAGCCCTCGGGCCTGCTATGCCGGCGCCTCTCTGCCCCCATTTGCCATGCAGCAGCCCAGGCGGCCCTTCCTGCTGTTATCCTGACCCTGCCTCACCCTCGTTCCCCCAGACCACGCCGGCCAAGCCGCCCCCACCCGCACGCATCCACCCCTGCGCGGCCCCTCCTGACCTTGATGCGTGCCCCCGTCTCCTGCCGCACCCGCCGCACATGCTCGCCGCCCTTGCCAATGATGTTGCCCGTGCGCGTGACGGGCGCCAGCAGGCGAAACGTCACCTCCACCTGCGCGCTGCCAAAGCCGCCGACGCCTGCTGTGCCTGCTGCGCCTACCGGTGCGCCCACCATGCCGCCCGCGCCAGGCGCCCCTGCCCCCGCCGTAAAGTATCCCCCCAAAGAGGGGTGCATGTACGACAGGTCGGCGTGGGTGGCCTGCGCCAGCATGAGCGGCGGCGGGCGGGGGTGGCCGCCGTGCGCTCCCGCGGAGGTGGGTGCTGCGTACGGCAGGCTGCCCAGGCGCAGCGGGTGCGCCTTGATTTGCGCCCCCAGCATGCGCAGCGCGGCGCCCACCGCGCCGGCGCTGCCGCACACGCGCACCACTTCATCCCCCACGCACGCGCAGGCTGGGAGGTCGCTCTTGGGCAGCACCCGCACCCCGGCCCCGCTCTTGGCCATCGTCTCCTTGATCGTCACGCCGCCACGCCCCACCAGGAACCCCACCAGCGCCGAGTCCACCAGGAGCCGCGCCTCCACCGGCCTATGGCTCTGGGTTGAGGCCGCTACAGAGGCGGGGCCAGAGGAGGCGACGCCGGCAGAGTGCTGCTCGCCGGCTGCGGATGCTGCCGAGCTGCCTGCGCCGCTGGCGGGGCCGCTGCCGCTGCCGGCACCCGCCTCGGGCAGCGAGCTGTTGCCGCTGCCGCTGCCGCTGCTGACCTCCTCACTGCGGGGGGACGGGGCCGAGGCGGTGCGTGGCCCCACGCTGCCGTCGCCGGCGCGGCTTGCCTGCTGCGCCTGGCAGATGGAGTCAAACACTGCCACCAGAGCATCAGCCGCAGCGGTGCACGTGTCATTGTCCAGGCTGCAGGGCAGAACGCGGCAGGAGGCAGGCGGCACGGCGTGAGCATGGGCATGCTGGGTGTTTGTCAGTTGGATGGGCAGCAGGCCAGTTCCTTCAAAGCATGCAGTGCGGTAGTACCCTCACACCGGCGGCCGAGCAGCCCAGCACCCAGCTCGCAGGCGCCCTGTGCAAGCACCCAGCTGCAGGCCGGCAACAACCGAGCCGTGCCCCCCAGCCAGTAGCCAGGCAGCATTCGAGTCAGACACACCTCTCTCCCGTGATATGCACCACCCGCTCGTCGCAGCTGTGCACTGGGTCGGCAATAGACACCGCCGCCCCGCTATCCCGCCGAATGCGCTTGATGTTCTCCCCCTTCTGCGGGCAGCAAGAAGCAAGCAAGGTTGTAGGGTCATGAGCCACGGGCAGCGATGTGGCAGTTACTGACAGCGCAAGGCAGGCACTTGATACCGCCGCAGGCGGGGGCACCGCGTCACCCTTGCGGCCGGTGCACTCACCTTGCCAATCAGCGCCGCCACCAGGGCTTGCGGGCAGAGCAGTCGCAAGCGCAGGGCCGGGGAGCCCTCGTGATTGTGATCAAAGCTCTTCATGTTGCCGTTCTGCAGCAGCGAAGACCGGGCCGGGTGAGTGGGCCAACAGTGCCGGCGATACTCGCGCAGGCTGCGCCCTCTAGGAGAACACCCACCTGTGGCACACACCCATCAGTGTGCATGCCGACAGGCGCACGCAGGCGCCGCCGAGAAGTGGTGCTCCGCCGGTGGGTGCCGCTATGCCCAGTTCGCTCGGCGTCGTGCAGGGGAGCAGTTGCCTCTCCCTGGGACCCTGCTAAAATATCAGGAGCTTTCCCGAGCACCGCAGGCGCTGACTGCGCAAGGAAAAACAGGCCTTCTGCTACGGCTGGAAGATGGTGCGTGAGCCCGCTGCCCGAGGGTCCAAGCGCCGTCGCAAGTGTGCTCGGAACCGGGACGAGGGGCATCGCGAGCTGCAGAGCGCACTGCAGTCTCCACCGTGCTTCGCCAAGGCGCGCAGCAGGCAGCGGTGGTGTTGCCATGCCTTCTTCCGGCGGCTGTTTCGCTTTTCGCATACCGGTAGCAACTTCGCATATTAAAAGAGCGCCAGTGGCCCAAGTAAGCCCGAAGTTGCTTGTGTTGAGGGGTGGCCATGCGCCTGCTGGCCTCGCAAACCGTCGTGGCAGTGGCGAGCACATCCGGCAGGCAGTTGGTATCGGTCCAGCCAGCTGGGCGCGGCATGGCGCCCGCCCCAGCCTTCACCCGCTGCTGGGGAGGCCTGGAAGCAGCAGGTAAGGGCGTTTGTGAGGGCCAGCAGAAGCAATGTGCGAGCTCGGAGGCGCGGGCAGCGCGCTGCGGTGGAGACCTCCCGCCGCTGCCGCTGCTGCCGTGGCTGCCGTTGTCTCCCAGCCTGCCCTGCCGCCCTCCCTGTCCGCACTCATATCACCTCTATCACCCTACGCAGGGGCGAGCCGCTGCGCCGCGCAGCCGCCCGCGGCAGCACCGCAAGCGCTCTCCTCCGCGCCCGGCACGTACGCTGCGCACCACCGCCGCCGGCGCCTGCTGCCGCCGGCGCGGGTGACCAATGAGCGGCGCGAGATCCGAGACCCAGCAGCGCCAGAGGACAACGATTACATAATCGTGGACCCAGACAACCCCATCCCGAACCCGCAGCTGGGTGACCTGGAGCGGCGCATCGGGCTGCCCTATGAGGAGGCGCTCTTTGCAGATGATGTGGATGCTGAGGCGCAAGCCTATTGGTTCACCGAGCCCGCGAGTGAGTGGGGCTCATCGCTTGCATGGACAGCCTTTAGTGTGATAAGGGAGTGGGTGCAGTGAGGCGGGCGCTGAGGTGCGAGTGTGTGTCGGTACGCAGGGCGCGCGGGTGAGCGAGGCGCTCTTTTGGCGGTGGGCGGCTAGGCAGGGAGGGAGGCAACAGTTGCAGGGCGGGAGAGTGGGCGCGAGGGAGAGCTGGGAAGGAGAGGCCAGGCGCTGAGGTGCCAGTTGAGTGGCTTGGTTGACGTGGGTGGGAGGGGAGGCAGGGAGGGCTGCTGTGTGAGTGAGGAAGTGCTGCTTGCTGCCGGTGTGGGCGCAAGCCTGCTGCACCCACATTGAGATTGAACAACGTGTTCACTCCCAGCTGCTCATTGTTCCGGCAGCATGGCGAGAAGGAGCAGCTGCGGATGCCAGCCCATAGTACCGGCCCGGGCAAGGCGGAGCAGGACGCCAAGCTTACGTGTTCCTGTTGCATCCACAGACAACAGTGAGCTGAGCCGACATGCCCCTCCCCCTCAACCCGCCCGCGTTGCGCAGCCGGCTGGAACAGCGAGAAGAAGCGGCTGCGGAAGCTGCCTATTGTGCCGGATGAGGAGGCGGAGCAGGACGACGAGATCCGCTACTGGGGCGCGGCGCTGGCGGGGCGACGGGCGCTGGGCGACGTGCGGGAGGGGGAGGTGCTGACGGGCAAGGTGACGGCAAATCTGTACTACCACGGGGCGCAGGCAAGTGCGGGGCAGGGAGGGAGGGAGGGAAGGGGAGGGGAAGGGGCCAAGAGGAGGGGAGGAGGAAAGGGGAGGGGAAGGCCGTGATGGGCGGGTGACAGCAGACGGAGCACAGGCAAGTGTGGGGCAGAGAGGGGAGGGGGGGAGGAGGAAGAGGAGGGGCCAGTACGGTTGGGCAGGTGACAGCAAACTTGTAGTGTCATGGGGTCAGTCAGCTGGGCACTCCAGGGGAACTGGTGGAGCAGGCGAGCGGGAGGTGCGGATGGGCACGGTGACAGGAGCTGCGAGGAAACCTTGTGCACGCTTCACCTGCACTGCCACGTGGCACACGCAAGCACGGTTGTCTTGGGGAGGTCGGGGGAGGGAGGTCGAATCGTCCAGAGAGATGACTTAGGGGAGGTGGGGAGGCGAGGAGGCACCCATGTGCAGATGTGCAGCCTTCCGGCGAGCCCGCTGTGCTTTGTCATGCACCCTTACCACGCCTGCTGCACATCTGGAAGCAGATGGGGTTCTGCCTCCAAGCATTCTGCCCTGCCGTAGCTGCTAGCGCACATAGCCCCACCCAGCTCCCAGCGCACATAGCCCCACGTGACCCACTGCTGCCTACACTCGCCCCGGCACAGCCCTGCTTGCTTCAATGTCAACGTTGAGTTGCCGCTGTGTGTTTGCAGGTTTGCAGGCGTGGGCGCTGAGCACGACGCGTCTGCTGCCCTGCACCCCCTGGAGTGCTGCCCCGGATCGCCCACTGCTCCCCTCATGTGTTTCGCCCCGTCTCCCTCACTGCAGATAGACATTGGGGCGGAGTACGACGCCCTGCTGCCATGCACGGAGGAGCGCTGGCCAGAGGTGGGGCTGCTCTGCCGGCGCATGCTCACAGCAGCAGGCCCCTGGAGAGGCACCCAAGGAGTCGATCCCAAGCAGCGCTGATCGTGCCTCCTGCACGCCGCCCCGCCCCGCCCATATGCCCAGCACACTCCTCATCACCTGCCTCACTCGCCATCGCTTGCCCCTTCCTGCCTCCGCCCTGCCAGGTGGGGCTGCTGCTGGCTCCCGGCACAGAGGTGCAGGTGCGGGTGCACCGCGTGCGCGACCGCAACCTCTTCAGGTTCCCAATCCAGGTCAGTGGGTGCGGGAGGGGATGAAGAGCAGGGGCTGCGGCGCGCTGTGCCTGCTGTGTTGTGTGGGGTGTGGGGCACGGTGCGCACGCTAGGCTGGGACCGCACCCTTTTCCCAGGCTCCCCTATCCAGGCGAGACGGGAAAGGGCGTGATGTGCACGCTGTCCGGGGTGTGCTGCGTATGTGCTGTGTGTGCTGTGCCGTGCTGCGCTGCGCTGCGCAGCCACTTGACTCGCAGCTCCAAATCAAGGCAAGGGCGGACGCGTGTGCTGCCCACCGTCCCTTTGCCGCTGCTCTGCTGTGTGCGCCCCGCATGCCCAGGCCCTACACTTGCCCAGATGCTGTCGCCCACAACAGAGCATGCGCCATCCAGTCCCTGACCTTGGCAGCACATTCCTTTCTTTCTTTGCCTGCAGCTGGCGGCGGTGGACCCCACGGTGGCCGAGATGCTGACGCCGCCAGAGGAGCACAAGCCTCCCATGGACCTCCGGGTGCTCACGCTGTGAGTGGGTCAAGGGGGACGCGTGTGAAAGAAGGCAAGAACAACAATCAAGGGATGAAGGGCGTCTAGAGGAGAATGCGTTGTCGCAGCATGATGGGGGCCGGCAGCAGCAGGAGAGGCCCTTGTTTCTGTTGCTGTGGGAGGTGCGGGCCCTGCGTGGGGATGAGGAGCGGCTTGGCGGGGTACTCACATTGAGGGAGGGAGCAACGTGGGAGGCGCAGCACGAGGATGGGCTGTTGTTGCTGCGGGGAAGAGCAGGCATGCAGGGGCAGGTTGATACCACTTGCTTGCGGGTGCTCACATTGACGGGCGGAGGGGAGAAAGGAGGATGGCCATTTTGAGCCAGCGGTGTGCAGCGGCGCAGCAAGACAGCAGGGGCTTGTTTGCGGCAGGTGGCAGTCATGCTTAGTATCCCTCTCCCACACACCCCCGCCCCCCCCCCGCCCCACCTCGTGTGTGTGCAGGTCCCCCCAGGAGATTGCTGAGCGCAGCGAGGGGCAGCGGCAGTGGCAGCCGGCCAAGAAGTATTTGGAGCTTGAGGAGAACTACCGGGACCGCATGGTGAGCTTGAACCTTATGATGGGTATCATAATAAACTTGCTGTTGCTGTTGTATTGTGGATGGCATGGCTGTCAGTAAATGAGTAGGTGGTGGTCGAGCCTGACAGCCCTCCCATTTGCCGTCTGCTTTGGAACGTGCGCACAGCACGCTAGGCATGCTGCCCAGCGTGTTGATTGCACAGCCAACCGTTGTTTGACGCGTGAGCGGCGTCAGCATCGCCACTCAACTGCTGGAGGGGTGGGTGGGGCGGCCTCAATGGGGGGCTGGGCTTTCAGCCTCCCGCGCGCGTTCTGTGTTGCCGTCATCAACCGTGTGCACCTCCTGCCCCACCCTTGCGTGCTGCGCAGGGGGAGGCGTATTTTGAGGAGGTGGGTGCTGTGGTCAGCCTGGACATCACCCCGGACATGCAGGCGCGCATGGATGCGGCGGTTGACCGCATCGTGGGCGGCTTTTGAATGCTTTGAATTTTGGGATTACTTGTTGAGAACCGTATTGTACTGTAACATACCACGCCGACAGAAGGAAGAGTGGACGTTGAAAGCATGCGTGGCCGCCAGCGGTGGCAGGGAGCTGGGCGCGGCATGGATGCAGCGTGGGGGGCGTCTGAGGGGCACATTTGCGAGGGGGACACAACACAGCCGCTGGCAGCACTCTGCAACACGGCACGTAATGCTCTCATGCTGTTGTGAATGACACCGTGTGGGCACAAGCCGTGCAGGGGCGCGTGGGGGACCGCATTAGTGAGAGGCTGCTGGTCCGGGGCATCAAATGACTCTGGAAAAGCCAGAGGGAAGTGGGGTGGACAACAGCGTAGCCTTGACAGCAACCACAGCAGCAGAGACTACGACCACCTACTGTCACGTTGCTGGCAAGCACCGGCAGCAGGCGGGGCGCATGCAAGCCTCAGTGCCCCCCCCGCTCAAATCTCGGCAAGCAGGCTGGTTTCGGGCACCGTTATGCTCCGTTTCTGGCTGGCCCGGCTGCCTCCCAAGCTGAGCCCCCTGCTGCAAGGCCCTCTCTGCTGTGCGGCTCCGGCCAGTGCCCCAGGTTACATGTCAGGTAGGTGCTGTGCGCTTGCAGTGTGTGTTGCACAAGTGATTCATAGGGTGGAGGGCAGGAGATAGTGGGTGATGGCAGGAGGTTGGCAAGGGGCGCGTTCGAGGCAGGGGAACAGGAAGCTTTGGGCAGCAGGAGGAAGGGGCTTGAGTTCAGTGCGCGGGTGAGACCGCGTGGCACACGGGAGGTATGGCACAGGGGGGTGGCGGTGGTGTGCCACGACGGTGCTGCTTTGCGTGATAGGAGCAGCGGAGTGCAGGCTGCCTAGCGCGCTCGTCAGGTTGGGACGGGCGATGTGCCGACGCAGTGTCGGACACGGGGCCCAGCCATCACTGCAGCCAGGGGGCAGCGGCGCAAGCATGGGGCCCTCAGTGTGTATGAGTGTAGCAACAATGCATGAAACACGCACAGAACAGGATGGCCGTTTGGCGGTGGCATTACAGCAGGAGCAGCAGCAGCAAAGGCGCTACAAAGGGCGCGAGTGCGTGCTGCCGAAAGCAGCACACCGCACCCAGCCCAGCGCCCCGTGCAGCACTCAGCTCCAGCCCTGCCCTGCCGTCCACGGCCCAGCAGCTGCCTCACCGCCTTTTTGAAGCTCTCAATAATCTTGCCCCCCGCTTCTGCCACTGACTCGCCGAGAGACACCTGCGGGCGGCAGATGCACACGGCATGTGAGCTGAGCTACGCGCCTGTGGCTACATTGTTTTTGGACGGTCAGCGTTGATTTAAGCTGGCCAGGGCCTAGAGGGGCAGCAGCAATTTTGCCACAGCTGCACCCTGTGCCGCCACCGCCCGCCAGTACGGATCGGATGCTTGGAACGAGGCAGAGTGCGGCAACCAGCTCACTCACTCACCCCCTGGTCGAATAGAGAGCGCACTCCCGGGTTGTCGATTGCACGGGAATCCACCCTGCACGATTGGGCAGCAGTCGGAGCCACTGCTGTTGACAGTGGAAGGCGGCAGGCAGCGGCGGGAGCCGAAAGGACCTACAGCGGCGACAAGGCCTGCCCGCCGCGCACACGCCTCTGTATGCTGCTCGTCAACTCTTCTGGGGCCACCGCAGCTCGGCAGAGGTTGGCAAAAGAGGCGGGCACGAGCGCAAACCCCACCTGATGACGCCTGCCCGCTTCAGCGACCCGAGGATCACAAACGAGATTACTCCCTGCACGATGACATTGCTCACGAGGCCCATTGCTGCCCTGACGCGAGGAACAGCGGCGGGTCGTGCTCCAGAGCGCTCAGAAGCGTCTCTTGACACCGGCAACACCCTTGGATGATACCGAAACACGCTCAGAAGAGAGGACCCGCACCCGGTCGGCCCGAGGGCGGAGAACATGCTCCAGCAGTACAACTGTCCCTCACTTTGCGGGGCGTGCAATGTGCGAGCAAGGAGAGCCAACTTGGAAGCATCCGCTTGATATACCCACTCCTGTTAACCCCAGCCTGCTCTCCGTGCACCTTGCCGTGCTGCCGCTTCTGCACTCCCACGCCTGCGTGCCAGAGCGTGATAATTACGGCCAGCATCTGTCACTGACACTCGCCAACCAGCTGCCAGCGGCCATGCCCCTGGGTTTGGGCGGCCTCACTCGCGCGGTGTGCAACCGCGCCCGCAGAGGCCTGTACGCCGGCAAGAGGGTGCTCTCCGGCAACCAGATTAGCGAGGATGGCGGCAACAAGTGAGCGGGGGGTCCGCGTGCTGCACTGGGCGGCAGGCAGCGGCGGCGGCGGCAGATGGCGGCGGTGCCTGCCCAATATCCCCGCAGTCACTTCACCCAACTGGCGCTGCTGCTGTATTTGTGCTGCAGGTCGCGGCGGGTGTGGAAGCCCAACGTTCACAACAAGAAGCTGTATAGCCAGATCCTGAACACCACGGTGCAGCTGCGCGTGACAGCAGCGGCGCTCAGGTGCGGCCCCAGGCTGGGCTGGCCCGGCGTCGCAAGGGGAGGGTGGCTGCTGCTGCTGCCGCTGCTGCTGTTGCCGCTGTTGCTGTGGCCAGGGCTGCATACCTGTCCTTTGGTCAACAGGTGTTGCTTGCCGTTGTGCCATCCATCCGTTGCTCAATTGGGGCACTCCGGGGCAGCTCCCAGGCCTGGCAGCTGTGGCTAGGGGATGGCCATCGGGGCGTGCAGCTCTCGCTTGCGGTCTGCTTGGCGCAGGCGCCGTACACAGCATGCACAGCCGGGTTGCCTGCCTGCCCCACCCGCCGGGCAGGCAGGCAGGCACCCTGCAGCCGATGTCAACAAGGCAGACCATGACGGAACACGGCACACCCCCTGTGCCTGCCCGCCCCTGCCTGGGTGCAGAACAATTGACAAGCTGGGGGGCATTGATGCCTACATCCTGAAGACACCCGACAAAAAGCTGCAGTCGGACGCCGCCATGGTGCTGCGGGAGAAGATGCTGCATGTCCTGCAGAAGCAGCGGGAGAACCGGCAGCAGCAGTTGCAGCAGCAGCCGCAGCGGCAGCAGCAGCGGCAGCTGGGCCTGTCCCCAGCAGCGGCGGCGGCGGCAGCGGCACCCTGATTGTGAGCGCGCATGAGCGCCTGTGCAGCCGCCAGGTGGTCGCTCAACCCTTGCCAACCTCGCTATAGCCTTGCTTAGCCACACCCCCTTGTACTCTTTCCTCCTGCGATAGCCCAGCAGCCTGAGGGCTGCGGGCTCGTCTCCTGTAACACAATCGTCTGATGCAACCGGCAGGGCGGAGGCAGGCGTGAAGGGGCCCAACTGGGGACCAACGTAAGAACGGCCACACCAAAATGCACGCCCGCGTTGGACAGCGTTCCAACTGATGTCGCCAATCATAGCTTCAAGCTAGGCCTTGCAGAGCAACCTGTGCCGCCCTGAGCCCCACTGCCGCTTGGGCTGCTCTACCCTCGGCTCACGACTTGTTACAGGCAGAGGGGCGGTGCAGTTGGATGTACAGGTTGCATGGCAGCGGAGGTGGCATGCAAGGGGCGGGGATCCGGTTCAGTTCGGGTCATTGAAGCACAGACCGCCATGTAAAATTGTGGCTGGACAAGTCAACACAGCAGCCGACGAGGGTGGTGAGAGCAGCCTGGCAGGCTGCCCTGGGCGGGGGGGGGGCCGACCTGCTTTCCAAACCTGGCAGGCAGGGTAGGCTTGCGGAGTCCAGCGGTCTCCTTGTGCCCTTGCCTGAGGGAGGCACAAGCAAGCAGGCAAGCGGAGGAGAGGAGGTTAGCTGTGACCCCCACACTAATGCAGCCTGAAAGCTCTGCTATGGCCACACGAGGCAATCGCATGTATCCCTTCGTTCCTGACAAATGGCAAGCCTATCAGTGCACGCGTCCCCACCAGCCATTGAGAGAAAAGAGAGATCTGTGACAACCTCGCAGCCCCACTCCACCCCTCACCCCTGCACCTCGGGTCCACCCCGGGTGTCTCCCGCCTCCCAAACCTTGGGCAAGCAGCCTGTCCCCGGGCGCACCCACTGGGTAAACTGGATTGCTGCAGGCCACCCACCCGGCCACACCTGAGGAAACCCGTTACTCCATCTTCTCCTCATTTGGGTTGCTCGGCTTGTAATCGGGGTCCTGCTGGTCCTGCAGCCCAATCAACAATTTCAGGAGCCTGGCATGCATGGCGTGAGCTGGCCAGAGTTGCAATATGTTGGGTCTGGGTCGTAGTTGGCGTCCTGCCGGTCCTGCAGAGCAAAGCAGCAAGGGCGGGAGGGCATAGCGTGCATAGCGTGCATAGCGTGAGCTGGACAGAGTCGGAACATGTTGTGTCTGGGTTGTGGTCAGGGTCCTGCTTGTCCTGCAGCTCACCAAAAACAGCAGGGGCGGGAGGGCAGCGTGCATAGCGTGCATAGCGTGAGCTGGACAGAGTCGGAACATGTTGTGTCTGGGTTGTGGTCAGGGTCCTGCTGGTCCTGCAGCTCACCAAAAACAGCAGGGGCGGGAGGGCAGCGTGCATAGCGTGCATAGCGTGAGCTGGACAGAGTCGGAACATGTTGTGTCTGGGTTGTGGTCAGGGTTCTGCTGGTCATGCAGATCACCAAAAGCGGGGGTGGGGGGGGGCAGCGTGTATAGCGTCACATGCATGGGCGCAGCATGAACGGTGCCCATGTGAAACATTGAAACTATGGTGTGCTGTCTCCACCTTCCAATGCAGACCCTATGCCAGGTCAGCGCACCTATTCCACGTCAGCAGTCAGTATGTATTCTTGGTATGTGGGTATCTCGACCCTTTCTCCTGCCCTGCACCACCAGCCAGGCTGCCGGCTCACCCTGTACTCGTTTGCCTTGTCCGCCTCCTTCTCCCCCTCCGCCAGCTGCTGCTGAACGGCCTTGGGCTCCTGCAGTCGGAGGCGATTCATGGTGTGTGTGTGTGTGGGGGGGGGGTTGGGGGTTCATGAAAAAGGGCTTGCAAATTCGAATCGTCAAAAGTGTCGCAGTCTACACAGCCAAGTGTGCGGGCCCAGCGGAGTGGCAAGAGGCATGCATTGTGGGGAGGCCCCTTGTGGGTCGCAGCCCCAACAGAGAGGGACCAGGGGAACCGAGGGAGTCGAGGCGCAAAGTATGGGAAGGCGAGGGGGCATTTCTGGAGTCGCCCCTTCCGCCCGCCATTGCCACTGGAGTGGCGATGACCACACTTGCAGCGGCTCCACCCACCAGCTGCCCCTTCCGGCCCCGCTCACCGCTTCGCTCCACTTGCCCAGACCTTGCAGCTCAACCCTCCTCACCCCAGCATCGCCTCAGCAACCCATGACTTCCTGGCAACTCAAAACCTACACACATGCCCGTGCCTCTGTGCCCACTCACCTCCCGCTCAACCTGCCACTGAGCAGAGCGCAGCTCAGTCTCCTCGGCCCCGGGGATGTTTGTCTGCTTGTCTGCAGGCGGTGTGGTGGTGGTGGTGGTGGGGAGGGGCAAGGGAGCGGTTGGTGGGACACATGCTGGTTGGTGGGGGGTGCTTTGGTGGCCTGCCCACCCTTGGTTTCAAGGGCACACTGGGTGCTGGTGGGGTGGGGGTGGGTGTGAACGGTGGTGGGTGGAGCAGTGGCAAGGGTGGTGCTCTGAGTGCCTCAGCCCCGGCAATGCCCGGATCACCTGCAGGTAGCAAAGGGTCTGTCAGGCAAGGGCTGAAAGAGCACACTGGCCGGGTTACGGGCGGGCACACGCCTGAGAGCAAGGCGTGTCTGGCCAGATGAGTGCCGCCAGCCACTGCCACTGCTAGACTCCTCTGGAAAGTTCCCCATTCTGCACACTGACATTGGAATCCACAGCACAAGGAGCTGCCTGGCATGTGGGAGCCCACGCTCAGGCTGCGCAGCCTGCCCCCTACTGCAGCTTCCCAACGCTTGCCGGCCGCCCTTCGTGCCCCCCAGTCCCCTCGTCTCCCTGTCGCCGCAATGCCGGCCCCTTCCTCACCACTCATGTTGCTAGTTGACTCTGACGAAGCGTTCCAAGGCAGTGGGGGGAGCCTGCAGCGGAGGTTGGGCGAGTTGGCTGGGCGAGCGAGAGGGCAGGTAGAGGCCCCACTTCCAGCGGCAGGGCCATCCCCCAGGCACAGTAGCATAGCCGCGCCCTATATTCGACACACACCGGTAGTTTAGACACGACTTAACAAAGAAGAATAGAGGTCGCAAACCAGAGCGCACCTAAAGGGGGGGAAGGAGGGCATCCGCCTGCCCAAAAGCGCACATGCCCAGCACCGCATGCACCCGTCCCCTGCTGCACCCCCAGCTGCCCCTCCTCTTAATCCTCTGCTCCTCGCTCTCACATTGCAGTATCAGAGTTACAGGGTGAATTGTGCAGGCAGAGATTAGGGTGCATCGGGCGGGCAGGCGGGCCTCAGGGCTGCGCCCTCCGCTTTGCATGCCGCTGTGCAGCCGAGTGGCCGCCACCCTCGGTTTGGAGGTCTTTGATGCCATCCCCCCGCAGGCTTCCTTTCTGCGCCTCCCTTCAAGGCCTCGCTCTCAAGGTCAGGCCGAATCCCAGGCTTCAAGGCTCAGGAGGGGATGTACTCAAAGGGCTCGGGGGGCGGCGGCTCGTCGGCGCTGCCTGCCGCGGGCGCCACTGCCGCGGGCGCTGCCGCCGCCTCGCCGTCTGCGGGGGCAGCCGCCGCAGCCGCCGGGGCGGGTTTGTCCTCCTGGAACATGTACTCGGCCTCCCCTGCCTCGGGCTGGGTGTCCTTGAGCACCACAAAGCCTGCGGGGCGGTGGGTGGAGGAGAAGGCGAAGAGGCGGGGTGAGCTGTTTGAAAGCAGAGGGGACACGGGAGGGTGAAGGGGAGGCAGGCAGGCTGTTGCTGAGCAGCGCAAAAGGCTGCGGAAGGTACAGCAGCAGGCAGGCGCGAGCAGCGCACACCAGGCAAGAGCGGCAGACAAAGAAAAGGGCATGCAGAGTGAGAGCATCAGGCACAGACAGGGTGGCAGGCAGAGAGAGGCAGTGGAAGACAGAGCGGAAGCGGGGCGGCATTTCTCACCAGAGGTGGCGGGACGGATGGGCACAAACCGCTGGCCCTCCGGGAAGGAGATGAACCTGCGCTGAGCTGGCGCCACGCGGATGGGGTTGTCCACTGCACACGACAGGAGGGAGGTGTATTGAGAGCAGGGCCGAGGGGGTTGATATTTTGACGGGCTGGGTGCGGTGAGGGGATTGAAGGGGGAACGGGGGTCCCCTCCCCATGTCCACACTGGAAATACCCACACCACACTCATTTTAGCTCAGCCCAAACACCCGCGAAGCTGCTGGGCTCGGGCTGCCAGGCGCGGCAGCGCTGCCGCTTCCTCGTCCTCCAGACTGACACCTCCGTCCCAACGAGTCCCGAGGTGCCAAGCCAGCTACCTCCCACCCTCCCCACCCACCGGTGAAGCTGCTGGGCACGGGATGCCAGGCGCTGCTGCCTCCCCATCTTGCCGACTGACACCTCCCCCTGTCATGTCCCGCAGAACTTGCATGAACCGCCCCCACCCTCCCCACCCACCGGTAAAGCTGCTGGGCTCGGGCTCAGGCGCCGCCGCCTTCTCCCCCACCTCCTCCTTCTTCTCCCCGCCCTCAGCCGCCGCCGCGCCCGCCTCGCCGCCAGCCGCGCCAGCCGCCGCCGGCGCATCCTCCTCCATCGCCTGTGCGTCGCCCGCGGCTGCCGCCTCGCCGCTGGGGCCCGCTGCTGCCGCGTCCTTGGCCTTCTTGGCGGCGCGGGCCTTGGCGCGGGCCGTGGTGGAAAGCACGGCGGTGGGCACCTGCAAGTGGGAAGGGTGTGGCGGGGCACACTTCAAATTTTTCCTTAGGGGGACCCGAAGTCCGGGGGCGGGCCGCTCTGGCAGCCCTCCTGGAGCATAGATTCGGACCATAGGCCCTATCAAACATGTTTTCAAGCTCCAGGGCCCTCTCGGGGCGGGCCGCAAGCCCCGCGGCATGTTGGCCGGGCCGCTGGGACGGCCGGAGCCGGGCTCTTTGCTTTGCTTGAGGTCCAAATGCATGCCGGGAGTCCTTTGAACCGCGCAGCGGTTCGAAAAGAGCATACTCCTGGGCAGGCATGTGCTCGGGATGTCCCGCGCCTCTCTTTCAAGTCGTCCGCACCCTCCCATACCATTTGGTTTTGCGATAGAAACACCCCGAAAGGGGCGGAAGCCTCCCCAGTTCTAGTCCTGACTGCCGCCGGCCGCCGCCGCCACCGCCGCTGGCAGGCGGCGGCAGCGGCTGGGCTGACGGCAGCAGCACCAACTACAGAGGCAGTGTCAGCCAACAGTACCAGAAACCCCACGGGTCGTCTGCGGCCGCTGCAGGCTGCGCAGCACATTCTGGTCCAGCCCTTGCAACGCGCTCTGGGCTGCCGCTCGCAGCGCCCCGACGGCAGAGGCGCCTCGGCCGCCAGCCCGACGGCGCGGGCATCGGCAGACTCGCTGGGCTAATCCCGCCGGCCTGGCATGCGCTTCCCCATGCCCTGCATTCCTGAGACTCCAAGCAGTGAGTGGGGAGTTCAGGGCAGCAAGTATGCGGCCCCCACCAGCAGGCGGCTGGCTGGGTGCAGGCGCGCGCCGGCGGGGCACCCGCCGTCGCCCGCGGCAGTGCTGCAGCGTCTTTGGCCGCGGCGCAGCTAGTGCCTTCTGCACTTGTATCGATATACAACAGACTGGGCGGGCCAGGGGCGCCCCAGCGGGCTCTCCCGGCGCGTTTGCCACTGGCCCGCGGGGGAGTTTCGCGCGCGCTCCAAGGGCGTTTTTGGGCGCCCGGCCGCTGGCAGCTGGCTCTCAGACACGTTTAGAAGGTTTTGTGCAACGCAAAACTGCCTCAAACAAGAGAGCGAAGGACCTCGGCAATGGGTTGGCCCGCACGGGCAGCCCCCGCACGAGTTTTATTGCAGAAACCGTAGCTAAGGGTATGTGAAGGGGAAAGTGAAAAGTCCGAGGGAGAATGGTGCAGAATTGAGACCGAGGGAAACTCCCTTCGGGTCCCCCTAAGGAAAAATTTGAAGTGGGGCAGGGGAGGGGCAGTGAGCCGGGTGCACTGTGGCGCCGGTGCCTTGGGCAGGGAAAGGAGAGGAGGAGGCACAGCCAGGGTCGACACCCCTTTGGGATCAACCCAGCCTGCCACACTGCCCGGAACAACGCCCAGCCGCCCCACCCCCACACCCCGCATGCGTCACACCTCCCCTGAGATCCCACACACCCACCTTGCTGCCGCCCTTCTTCTCGTCCACCTTCACCGGCGGGGCGTAGGCAAACTGGGAGGGCCGGCAGTTGCTGACCACCTGCAGCTCGAGGGTGAGGGGAGGAGCATTCTTTGGGTATGTCCAGGTTGGTAACAAGCAGTTGCCGCTCAATGGCAGGTTTCAACAGCGAGCAAGAAGGGAGGTGGCTGGGCAGGGCAAGGTCGGCCAGGTGGCCCTCCCAGGCCCACCACTCAGCGCCCCTCTGCCCCCCCCTAGCCCCCCCCACACACCTGGAAGGCCTTGGGTGCCCGCAGGCTGGCGTCCACGCCAATCAGCGCGGTGGGTTGCACCGCCAGCGAGATGCAGTACGACAGCGGGTACCAGTACCAGTACTGCGTGAACAGGGCCAGGCCGATGACAGCAGTGCGCCTGCAGCGGAGGAGGATGTACAAGTGTGATACGTGCTGTGCGTGTGGTACGACAGGGGCCACAACACACCAGCAAGCGAGGAGGACTGCAACAAGGCAGCCAGCACATGGACACGCAGCATTGCACACAGGAGCAAGGCAGCTCACAGAACCAGGCAACCATCTGGCATGGTCGGTGCAGGAGCGCAGGCCGGCAGCCCTGCCCAACAACCACAACTGCAGCGCTGGACAGCGCCAGCAGTGCACAGTGCCAGCACACATACACCACCCCAGCGCCCAGCACCCACCTGAAGTGCCCGGTGCGTGAGCGCAGGCCGATGGTGGCGTTGCGCCCGCCGGCATCCAGGATGCCCGCCGCCATGATGGCGCCCATGCGGGTCATGATCTGCACGACATGAACGCTGTGGTCAGTGGGGCACCATGACAATGGCACAGCACAGCGCACCCAGCGAAGTTCAACATGCGACAGTGCCTGCCGCCCTGATGGCGCCCATGCATGAGGGTCGTGACCTGCATGCTGTGGTTCCTGAAGAAGTGCACATTGGAAGCACCCACGTCTGCCCATTGCTGACATACAGCCGGTTGATGTGCTCCCAGCGCCAGCAACAACACCCCCTCCCCCTCCTCCCATGCATCCCCAGGGAACAAAACACATGCCACCCAACCCACCTCTGCCCCCTTGTTGCCGTACAGCCGGTTGATGTGCTCCCTCAGCGGTTTCACTCGCGACTCCTGCTGCCCCACCAGCACCAGCGCCAGCGCTATCAGCGCCCCCTGCTGCACAAAGTCCACGCTGTCCCTGCAAGAGGAATGAATGAGCAGATGACGGTGGGCGGGTGAGACAAGCAACCAGGTGGGGAGGGGCGCAAAAGGGAGGAGTCCGCATTGGTGGATGAGCTTGGGCACGCCGCACAAGGGGCACGCTACGCTGGCCCGGCACAGCGTCTCTCGCAGCTGCCCAACCACATGAGCACCGCAGGACACTGTGCTCAGCTGACCAGCCTGCCCAGCCCAGCCGCATGCCTCAGCGTCACGTGTCAACCTTGCACACAGCAGCCTGCCTTCACTGAGCTATACACTACCACACATCAACTCACTTGACCAGCGGCTCCAGCAGCGCCACCGCCTCGCGCAGGCCGGTGCCGGCGCAGGCAATGCCCACAGCCATGGCGGCGCCGTAGCTGCGGGGGTGAGGTAGGGGGAAGGGAGGAGGGTTGCCGCATGTGGGTGCGTGCCTGTCTGGGGTGGGCATGCCGATGCCGGCACAGGCACAGCCATGCCACAGCCATGGCGGCGCCGAAGGCAGGCAGCGTGAGCGAGCATGCGGGGAGAAGGCATGCGGGGTGAAGGCATGCAGGCGGCAGGCAGGCAGAACATGAGGCCGGTGAGTGTACGGCTCTCCCACGCCACCCCCTCTAGGCTCTCACAATACCACATGCTTCATTGCTATCCAACTGTGCACAGCCAGGCTCACCGCACGTGCGGGTTGTACGACTCTGACAGCAGGCTGACAATCTTGGGGCACTGCTCCGGCGTGGAGGCCAGCACAAAGCCCAGGTTGGTGACGGCGGCACGGCGCACATCATTAGACACGTCTGCACGGGATGCATGGTTCGGGGGGCATGGTTCAAGGTTTCAGGACAACAGGTCATGAAGGTGTGGCAGGTTGGGTCGAGAGGCGAGCGGGCAGGGGGGCAGCACACATCCCAGGTTGTGACGGTGTCGGCGGCACAGATCGCCCGACACATCTGCATGGTCCAGCAATGCAAGGGAGATGAGCAGCAGCCCAGCTGGAGAGAGGGGCTCCTGGCTGCCGCTTTCCGACCCTCCCATGAAGCGTCCTCCTGAACATGCACGGAGGAGCTCAGCTCATTGCAGCGCCCCCCACAACCCTGCATTGACAGCTCACCGGACACCGCAAAGTGCAGCAGCTTCTGGATGGCTGCGTTGTTGGAGGTGCCGCAGTAGGCGAGGCCCGTCACAAACATGCCGCCGTAGCGCAGGATGGGGTCCTGGGGGGAGCGCAGGGGAGGGGAGGGAAAGGAAGGGGTGGGTAAAGGCAGGTAGGAGGAGAGAAGTGGATTGAGGACTGATGGGTGTGGGGTCGCACAACGCATGCCGCCGTAACTCGGGATGCGGTCACAGGCGGAATGGGTGGAGGGACAGGGTGAGTGGGGTGGGCGCAGTGGATATGGCAACTTCAGCAGCAGTGGTGGGAGAATGATAGGGTAAGCACAGAGCGCACATCCGGTGATCGCAGGCGTACATGGCGTCTATCTCCATCACCCCCTCTACCTCCTCCCATGGCCCCACATTGCCACAAACAAACACAGGTGTGGGCAGCAGGCTCACCAGCTCATGCATCATCTGTCTCACCCATCCCCTTAGCCTGCCTTTTATCAACCAGCCTTTGATGCCTGCATTCCCGCAAACAAACACACGTGTGGCCACCAACCCACCAGCTCATGCGTCATCTGCTCAATCATCCCCTCTGCCGCCTCCTCCCTCCCGTACTGGATCAGCGCCAGGCCGACAGCCACGCCCCGGATGATCTTCTCGTGCTGCGGGGTGGGGATGGGTGGGAGGACAGTGGGGGGGAATGCCCAGAAAGGTTGGGTGCAAGTCCGGTGAGGTGGCAGGTGCGCAGTGGGAGGCGGGCAGGCACCCCTTGGGCAGGCAGCGTGCTGCACAGTGTGAGCATGAGGACAACTCCAAGCGAGCAAACGGGCACACCGGCCCTGAGCTTAATACACATGAACCCCACCTGCGTGTCGTGTGCATACGCCAGCAGCTCCGCCGCCTTCTCGGTGCCGCTGCCCGCGCACAGCAGGCCCAGGCTGAGGCCCGCCGCCTCGCCAGCCACTGCAGCAAGAGGAGGCAAGACAGAGGGTGGGTGCAGGGCAGAGGGGGAGCACAGAAGAATTATAGTGGCTGCTGCAAACTGTGGACGGTGTTCAGCAAAACAACGTCAGCTGCTTTCCGAGAGAAGTGCGAAACCCACACGCAGACAGAGTACGACCTGTTCACACTGTCGACGAGCCCAGCTGTCGTGGCTTCCTCCAACGCCTCGCCACCCCGCCCACGAATAGAGAGTTGGCACCCCACACACGAAAGGAAAGGACAGAAAGGACAGAAGAAGACGGTGATCAGCTCACCCGCGTTGTCCATGTACAGCACATTCTTCACATCCTCAAACGCCTCGTCATCCTGGGTGCCCAGAGCCGCAATGCCCAGGCCCAAGCACGCGCCGTGCTGGATGACCTGCGGGGCAGCAGGAGGGGCAATAGGGTTGGGTGCGGGTGGTGGGGGGTACGCACAGGGAATGGGTGCCCCCGGCGGCAGGTTGGAACATTTAGACGAGCGCCTGACCAATGTGTTGCCAACTGCAGAACCCAACCAGACTCGCTCACTCACCCCCTTGCTCATATCCCCCTCTCAAACACGCGCCCTGTTTCTCTCACACTCCCGCGCACCTCGTGCTGCGTGGCCCGCAGGGAATCGAGCAGGAACTGGCGCACCCCCTGGCCGTGGCTGGTGTGGATCAAGCCCAGCGCATACAGCGCGCCGCCCTCTGCAGGGGTGGGGAGCAGCAGGCAGGCAGGCGTGGGTCGGCAGGGCCAAAGGGTGAGCATAGCCGGCGGTGGCAGGCAGGTGGGTGTGCATGCCACACCAGCATGCAAGCACGGGCATGGCGAACACGGCAGGAGACGCGGACTGGGAGCACGCTTTGGCAGGCAGCAGCCACGTGCAGCATGGCCGGGCACCCACACTGGCAAGCGCGCGGGCATATGCATGCAGGCGGGCAGAGCAGGCGGTTGAGCAGGCGGGCAGCCCCCCGCAGGCAGCTGGCCCAGCAGGCGGGCCGGGGGAGGCGGGCGGGCGCACCGGAGAAGGGGCTGGGTGTGGAGCCTCCCGGTGCCGAGGGCAGGTAGGGTGCCATGATGGCGCGGCTCTTGCCCACGTTGCCGCGGTGGATCACGCCCAGGCCTGAGGGAGGGAGGGAGGAGGGAGGGGAGCGGGGTCAGGGTGACAGGCTCCTGGGAAAACAGCTCGGCAGGAGTGTGGCCATCCTCACTCAGCCCCCGCCCCCGCATGGAGCTGTGTAAACCACAATACACACATGCGCGCTCCTCTTTTCCCCATGCAGACTGAAGACCCATCAAACGCTCAAAGCGCTGCTGCAACACTCACCCGCGGTGGCCGAGAACTTGGCCCAGTTGGTGGCCTTCTTCAGCCAGTCCAGGTTCTCCCGCAGGAAGGCGTCCACCGTGGTGCCGCAGTGCATGAGGGCGTTGGAGAAGACGGCGGCGGAGTGGCACACCGAGTTGCGGGGCTCCACCGTGGCGCGGATGTTCTTCAGGATCTGCGGGTGAGGTAAGGTGGAAAGAACGGGGAGAAAACACGAGGACAGTAAGAAAGAGGAAGAGGGGCTCCACGGTGCGCTAATGTTCTTCAGGATCTGCGCAAGAGGGGGAGGGGAGTGCAAAGAATGTGAGAACGGATGGTGCGGGGCTCCGCGGTGGCGCGGATGTTGTTCAGGATCTGCGCAGAGCCTAGAACCCCACCCCACATGCCCCTGCCGCTCAGCGTGGTCAACGTAAGCCAGGGCTGGCCCACCCCTCAACCCCACGTATCATACACACTCTTTACTAACCAACATGCGTCAATCAGGTTCACTGCCCCACCTGCAGGTCGGCATGGTTGAGGCGTGCCAGGAACTGGCGCTCCAGCTCGATGGGCACATCACCAGACAGCACCGTCTGCGGCAGTTCGGGGAAATGGGAAGGAAGCATTGAATATAGGCATTGAGAGGGTGGCAGAGGAGCGAGGCATGAACTGGCGGTCCAGCTAAATAGGCACAATACTTGAGGCAGGTTGGGGGGCAGAGAAGGGATGCCGGGATGTTGGGGGTCCAGTGTTGAGGAAGGGAAGGGGCTGGGAGGTTGATTAATTGCCACGATGTGGGAGAACACCAGCAGAGACATGGGCGCTGCGCTCACGCCGCAGCATGCAGGCAAGTGGGGCGGCATGCCACAGTACTCCGAACCTGCTGCAACGCACCGCAGAACACCACAGCATAGCGGCCCAGCCCCCTTCCGACCTTCCCATCTCCCCTCTAATGCGCCCACCTTGAACAGCGCAAGGCGCTTCACAAACGGTGAGGCCTCCTCCTCTGCCGCCGCCGGCTCTGCAGCTGCAGCCGCAGCCCCTTCCGCAGGAGCGGCAGCAGCAGCCGGCTCATCTGTCTCCATCTGCTGCTCGCCCTCTGCAGCAGCAGCAGCAGCAGCAGGAGCGGCCCCTGCAGCACCAGCTGGCACCAGCGCATCCAGCTTGGCAGTGACCTGGCGCAGCGGCACAGCAGGGGAGGGTGGGGAGGTGAGCGGGCACATCATAAGGTCGGTGCGTGGTGGGCAAGTGCCAAGGCTCGCAGGCAGGCAGACAGGCAGGCGGAACACCAACTGCCCAGCACACCTGCCCTTTGGCCCTCCCTCTATGAACATCATTGCCAGCCGCACGCAACTCGCTAGACCACCCACGCACTTCCCCAGCCATTCCTCTCATCAATTCTCACGCCCACCCTGCCCCACCCACCCTGAGCACGAATGCCCTAATCAGCGCGCCCTACTCACCTTGAGCATGAATGCCTGCAGCTCCGAGTCCACCAGGTCGAAGGCAATCTGGTAGGCCAGCAGGGAGTCATCGTCGGAACCACTGCAGCACAGAATTGAGGGGACAGGCATTGTGAGAAAGGCAGCAGGCATCCAGGTGGCGGGCCAGGCTGGCGGCGGGCCAGGCAGCCGCCGCCCAGCAGCGCAAAAGCACCAGGCTCACCCCAGCAGGCGCGCCAGGATGGCTGCCACCTCATCGGCGTCGTCCAGGCTCATCAGGCACTGGCAGATGGCGCCGTAGTCGGGCTGCGGCACCCCCTCATACAGCCGCACCACCAGGCGCAGCACCTGCCAGGTGTTAGGGAGGCACAGCAGAACATGCCCCGGGTTGGCAGGTGCAGAGGCAACAACAGCAGCAGCAGGCGGCAGCGGCACGCTATGCAGGTGCTAGGCAAGAGCAGGAACGGCTTGGCGCCTGCATCCAGCCCCAACCGCAACCCTGCCCCCGTCCCTCGCCCTGACCACATTGCCCCACCTGGCTGCAAAACTGGCAGCTGACACGCATGACAGCAGGAGCAGCAGCCCACCCTCGTGTCCACCTCTGCCCTCCTTGGCTGCAATATTGGCGGCTGACGAGCGTACCAGCAGCAGCATCCCAACCTTCTGCCCACCAACGCCCCACCTGGCTGCGGAATTGGCGGCTGACGAGCGTGACAGCAGCAGCAGCCCGCCCTCGTGCCCACCACCTCATCCCACCTGGCTGCGGAACTGGCGGCTGACCAGCAGGCGCTGGCTCACGTCCAGTGCATACTTGAGCGTCTTCTCTGGGTCTGCAGAGCGGGACGAGTACCAACAGGAAAGGGAGGCGCCTATCAGCAAAAACTGCCATGCAACGGCGCACACTAGCGCATAGATCAGCGCGTGTTCTCAAGGTCTGCCCGCACCCTGCGCCAAGCACCGCCCAACCCGACACTGCCGCCCCTCGCCCACCCAACTCCACACGACACCCAGCGCTGCTCTGCGTGACTGCCTTCTCCACCCCATCCACATGCCTCGCATGCGCCTTCTGTTTTCAGCCCACACTTGCCTAAACAACAGTGTCCCCACCAGAGCTGCCCATCACCTCCAACTGGCCCATGCGCCTCCCATCCCCCCCATGCCTAGCCGAGGGTACCCATACACCAGAGGCGCAGCTCACTGCCACTCACCGCTGCTCCCCGTGATTGCCTTCTCCAGCTGGTCCATGCGCCTGCACTCCAGCGCCACCCCCACCGCCTGCTCGTACTGCCGGTCCGCGTGGCACCGCTCAAACAGGCGCTCCACAATGGAGACCAGGCGGGGATCCAGCGGGGCGTCGGAGGGGGACCGCCCCTCCGCCTCAGCCACGCGCAGGTCGACGTAGGTGTCGATGCAGCGGGCTGCGAGGGCAGGGTGGCAATCATAGGGAGCAGGGAAGGAGAGTGGGCAAGGGGCGGGAGCAGCGGCCAGGCGTTGAGACATGGGACAACGCGCAGGCGTGGGTGGGGGAGGGCGCAGTGGGCGGAGGCTGGCATACAAGGCAGCGGCCCATACATGCTGCATGTATAGCGACGCCAATACCGCATTTGGCAGGCAGTGCCACGGCATCCGCCTTGCCGCCTGAAAGTCCTTGCTAGCTGGGCAGCCAGCCCCTTGCACACTCAATACCCACCTAGGCGCCCACCCGCCCACTCACCCAGAATGGTCTGCACGTACTCGGAGGCTGAGCCCACATCAAAGAGGGAGCCAGCACCCAGGGCATAGGTCAGCGCATCATCCAAGTCACCCAAGTGGTAAAACACCTGGGAGCAAGAGGGTGGGAAAAAAAAAGGTCAAGCGGCAGCAGTGGCAGCACAACTGCCTCCCGCCCCGCTGCTGCTTCCTAACTGCGCCCTCCACCAGGCGGCCCCGCATCCCGGCGGGCTCCTACAGACTTCCTGAGGCCCCACCGACTACCCAAGGGCCCTGCAGTGCCGCCTGATCGCCGCGGGCCGCACCTTGGAGGCCACAAGGGCCGCGAGCTCGCGGTGCGAGAACTCTTCGTCCTCATACAGCGCCTCGATCGCCGCGATGGAGCTGGCAATCTGAAACCAGAAGTCGTGCACGCTCCTGTCCAGCTGCTGCAGGGCGTGCACTTTCAGGCTGTCGTCGTCCTCCTCCAGCAGCGCCAGCACCCCGGCAGCCGAGGTGAGGGGCAGTGCCGTGGGCTGCAGCACAGCCGTGGCCATCGCGGCTGGCTTTTGCCGATCGTCTGATCGAGTGTGCTCTGACTGTGGCTACCCCCTTCCAGCTATTCGATGGAACTGGTGGGGGCGCTGATGACACAGATTTGGGCCCCCACGGGGCTCAAGGACGCGAGCGAGGAGCAAAGCATGGCGCGCAGCATGTGTTTGCAAGTCTCTTCTTGTCTCCTTTGCAACGCGCATTGAGGCGGCTTATCGTTGCCACGATATCTTGCAGCCATGTCCACCGCAATGTTGGCATTCCCGCTCGCCACCAGCGTGAGTTGGGGACCGCCGTAGCCTGCTGCCTGCGCTTCATGCCATGTCGTGTCGTCGTATTGCTGGAAATGCCATGTATACATCTTGATGACCCACGTGACCTTGTTGCAGGCCTGCTTCCGGCCGCTGTCGGCACCCTCTGCGGCGCCCCGCCGTCGCTGCCACGTCCGGTGGCAGCAGCGTCGGAGCCCCGCCTGCCGGAGCGCAGTGCAGCAGGATGCGGCAGGCGGCGAGCGCACAAGCCCTGCTGCTGTGCAGCGGCGCAGCTTGCTGCTGGGGAGCTTGCTGATCGCGGGCGCCGCCACTCTTCCACCGCCCGCCAGCCAGGCTGCCGATGCATCGGCACCAGCAGCAGCTGATGGGGTGGCCAGCAGCAGCGGCGGCACTCAGGCAGAGGAGCTCGTGGCCTTCACCAACCCTGCACAGGGATACACACTGCTGCGGCCTGCCAGCTGGGAGCAGGTGGGCGGGCACGGCGGGCGCTGCAGGTGCCCCTGCCTTGTGCACGCTGCCTGCCCGCTTGCCTTCCAACTGGGAGGGCCCGTCCTGCGCCCTGCACCTTACACTTCAAACTTCCATGCCCTCTAGCACCCCTCCACCTTGCCCTGGCTTACCACCCTCCCACCCTCCCGGCTCTGCCTGCACAGGTGAGCAAGGCGGGAGCGGACAGCCTGTTCCGAGACCCCTCCCGCAAGAGCACGACCGTGGGGGTGACAGTCTACCCAGTCACAATCGCCTCGCTCGAACAGTTTGGCGACCTGCAGGCGGTGGGGGAGCGGCTGCTGGGCGCGGGTGCGTGGGCAAGTGCTGCTGTTGGGTGCGAGTGCATGCGGCGGGGGTGGGCTAGCTGCCGGGCTGGGCAGGTGGAAACAGCATGGTCAATGCAGAGGGGTGGCATCGAGAGGTAGTGGTGACCATTGGGGGCTCTCTACCCAGCCGTGCCATACACTACCTACGGTGAGCAATCTTGGGGGCTTGCAGGAGGCAGGCAAGCGTGTGCCAAAGCACGGGCATGCGGGCAGCAGGCAGGCACGACGCTGGGCGGATGGGCATCTGTGCAGGACAAGGAGTGCGGCATCCCAGCTTGCTCTGCACGTTGCGGCCCTGCCTGCTGCCGATCCCCGCCCATCCCCCCTCCGTGCTGGTACATAGTGGGGGAAGGAGAGCTCGCTCCTTGCTGCTGCACATGAGCTATTCACTGCGTTACTCGCATGCTGCAGAGCGGGCGAAGGAGGCATTCTGGGCGCTGCCAAGTGACGAAGAGACTCTTTGATCACTTTGATCGGTTGCCCCTTCCTTGCCATCATAACAAATCAACCTGTGCCTGTCCTTTCCACCCTCCGCCGCTGCAGAGCGGGAGAAGGAAAGCACACTGGGCGCTGCCATGGTGGACCAGCGCTCCCGCGCCGACCCCGCCGCCGGCTTCACAATTTACGGTGAGCGGCTGCCCGTGGTGGGGGCTGCGCCTTGGGAGCCCTGACCTCTCTAGACATTACAGTGAAGGCAAGTACTGGCTCGACCTCCTTGCCAGCCCTCACCCCTGCCCCATGCTGCCAAACACCTGGCGATGCCCTGCCGCTGCAGATTTTGAGTACGAGCTGGAGAGCACACGGGGAAGAAAGCGCATCCTGTCCACTGGTGAGTGCGCTGGGGCCACCTGGCACATGGCTGGTTGCCTGCCACCACCCTGCTGGCCCTCGCCTCGATTCCCAGCAGTGTCACTTGACCAGTGTCAATCGACCTTCCTGCATGTCTCTGGCTGCAACCGGGCGTGCCGTGCCAGCAGGGTGTATGAAATTGCCCTGCCTCCGGCCACCACCCCATGGCAACACCTGACTTTTTTTAGTGCTGCCTCTTCCAAGCCCCCCCCCCCCCCACGAATGCCATGCACGTTCCACTCCGGTCCCCGCTTTCTCTGAGCCCAAAGAAACACACCAACCAGATGCCTCCCCTGCCTTCACCCCCGCCCTCCTCCCCTGCTGCCTGCAGTGGCCATTGCTGGCCGCAAGCTGTACATCTCAAACGGCAACGTATCGTGCGGCAAGGAGGCCAGCTGTGCAGCGCAAGAGGATGTGCTGCCCCTTGTTCGGCAGGTCACGCAGTCTCTGGCCATCGGTGGCAGCAAATGAGGCCCTGAGAGTGCTGCCCCAGCTCCTGCCAGCACCCCGCGTTCCGGCTGGGCCGCGGCTGTTCTGCCGTGACCCCTCCTCTCCCTGCGCCCCCCTGTCCCTGCTGCACCATCACTCTTCCCTATCTCTTCTGCTTGTTGGCTGCAACATCATTTATCCCTATCTCTTCTGCATGTCGGCGTGGCAAGGTTTACAGCTGATGGGGCGCATGTTGGTATTCTTGGGTCAGCATTGCACACGAAATCGGGGGACACAGACACACGCAAAGATAGGGGGGTGTGGGGGGGGGAAGAAATGAAGAGAAAGAAGAGTATGAAGCTTGCACACTCGGCTCTCGGCGCTCGCTTTAACGCAACGCTGCGGTACCGCACGGCCCGCCTGGCAGGCAGGCAGGCGGCTCTCAAAACAAAATGGGGGCGCGGGGGCCTGGTGCCTCCGCGCCGCGCTCAGCAGTGCAGGGCAATGGGAGGGGGGGAGATAGGCTGAAGGTTGGGGGGAAGTGGGAGGTTGGGGGGCGGTTAGTAGAGGCTGGCAGAAGGTTGGGGATGTGGCCTTTGAGCTGCCGAGGGATGATTTGGGGTTGGCCTGGCAGGCAAGCGGGGTCAAGTAAGCAGGCGCTGTGTGGCTCAGCGATCCTATTACTGCGCACACTCATGCAAACAACGCGCCAGGCTGGGAGGCGCAAAGGCGCTGGGAGATGGATGGATAGTAGTGCATGGGGCTCGGCTGGACTGCGCTCGGCTGGACAAATGTGGCGTGCGTTTGATGGGGGGAATGGGGCAGGGGGGGCGGTACACTCCACCCTTCTGAGGGGGCGCTGGGCACAAACAAGTGGTCCCAGTGGGAGGGAAAAAAGGGAGGTCGGCAGGGCAGCCGTGACTACACAAAGCACAACAAGTGGGGTGGCCCGCGCGGGCAGCCGTCGAGAAACATGCGTTGGTTCGCTCCTGATGGCAGGGGAGGGGGGGTTCGCTCCTGATGGCGGCTCTCAAAAGATCAGGATTCTGGGGCCTTCTAGCAGCAGGAAAAAGGGCCGTACGTGGGCGGGCGGGGCGGGGGAGGCGAGGGAGGGGGAGGGGGGTAGTGCGCTCTCAATGGATGTGGGCAGTGACCGCTCAAGTCAGCAGTGCATGGTGGCGGGCTGGGAAAGAGGAGTGGGGGGCCAGGGGGGGGGGCGAGGCACCGGCAGAGGGCGATGGTGCGGGAGTCGCCGCGTGGGACAGATGGGGGCCTGGGGCAGCGCGCAGGCGGTCGGGGGAATGGCAAAGCAGGGACGTCAAGGTGCTGGCGGTGGTGCCAGCCACTAGCGCTACGAGGGTGGGATGCCGCAGCTGGCAGGCAGGCAGGCGAGCGGGCGGCGGGCAGCCGATACCGCCGTGCCGTGCAGTGCAGTGCCGGCCAGCAAAAGAGGGGGCCTCGAGGGGCTGGCAGGCTCAACTCGGGGCGCCTCGGTCTATGCGCCCAAGGTGCCCTCCACACGCCTGCGCTTGTTCTCCTGCACACACAGCGGTGATGGGGCAGAAACTTACATGCTTGTGACGCTGGCTTACTGGCAACAAAACAAGGCAGGCGAAAATACTGTGTGGGTAGATCCACCTGCCAGCGCCTGCTCGTCGCCGCCTGCCGCTCGCTGCTGACGCCCGCTTGCCTGCCCCTCACCCTTGGTGCGCGAACGCGCCATACCCATGCACCAGCCCCGCGTGTCCCCACACTTGCGTTGCCGCATGGGCACCCACCCACACCTGCATCGTCGTGCCCAGACCACCCAGCAAGCCACCATGGTTGGTGCACCAACCCACCCGCACCCCCGCCCACCCACCTGCTGGGAGGTCAGCTCCAGGTGCAAAGACTCCAGCTCCTCATCAGTCGGTATGCCATGCAGCTCATGCAGCGCCTGCTGTGCCGCCGCACGCTGCTGCTCCGCGGCCGCGCCGCCCTCCCCTGGCTGCTGGGGGGCGCCGTTCTTTGAGGGCACGCTGGCGGAGCGCAGGCTGCCTTCACCGGCGGAGAGCGCGCCCATGCTGTCTGCCGCTGCCATGGCCTGGAGGCTGGCCGAATGCAGGCGGTTGCCTGCCGAGTCGGCGGGAGCGGCAGCCGCGCCGCCGCCCGTGCTGCCGGCCATGAGCAGGTGACTGCCAGACGACATCTGCTGCTGCTGCTGCTGCTGCTGCTGCACCGACGACACCGGCGGCTGGGGCGGCTGCAGGGGCGGCAGCCGCAGGTCAAGCGACTGCGACAGCTGCGGCTGCTGGTGCAGCAGCAGTTGCAGCTGCTGCTGTGCGTGCTGCTGCTGTTGCTGCTGCTGCTGCGCCTGCTGCTGCTGCAGCAGCATGGCCAGGGCTGCTGCCTGCACGGCAGGATCATGCGCCGGCAGCTGCAGGGGCAGCTGCTGGGAAGCTGCCGGGAGCATGGGCAGCGGCTGCGACAGCTGCACCCGTAAATCGTCCCGCTGCACCGTCTGCTCGGGCGTGTCATCTGCACCTGGCACAGGCAGCAGCCAGGAGAGGGCACCAGGCTTGAGCGGCCTAGTGCAGGCGATGTGCGCAGGCACAATGGCGGTTGGTGCGCCCCAACCAGGCTCCCACAATTGCAAGTGCGCCCAGCATCGATCACCTCAACGCCCTGACTGCTACAGTGCTGCCACATTGCTCCAACTTGCATAACCACCGCTGTTTTCACCCATCCCACTCTCTCTCACTCAATGCCGCCACGCCCAACGCGCCGCCGCACCCAGCCGGTCCGCCGCCCGGGCAGCAGCACCCACCAACCTGAGAAGGAGATGGGGCGGTTGAGCAGGCTCACGCTGGGGGCCTGCCCCAGCTGGCGCTCCAGGTCCACCACCCGTGCCTGCAGGCGCTGCACATACGCCACCACCTCCTCCAGAAAGTTGGCCGTGTTGGCCCGCTCCGTGTGGGGCACCAGCTGGCGGAGCGCCTCCAGCCGCTCGTTGATTCGCGACCGCCGGCGCGCCTCTGCCTGCAGCGCGGGCGCAGCGCAGGAATTAAAGGTGAAAGGGAAAGAGTGAGTGCAGGGCGGGAGGGCGCGGAAGCAGCGGGCGAAGCGGGGAGGTGGAGAGGTGGAGAGGCGGTTGGGCAGGGGCGAGCTGCCGTACGGGAGGGGCGGCGGTGGGTGTGCAAGGGGTGGGGCGCTGGCAGCCAGTGCGGGCGGCGTAAGCAACCCGGTATCCGCATTGGGGGCACGCCCACGAAGCAGCAGCAAGGGTCAGCGAAAGCTTATGGGTTCACCGGCATGCCAGAGCTGAGCAGTACGGCATTTGCACATGCCGGCGGCGCCGTCAGCTGAGCACGTGCAGCCTGCTCTCTGCCCTGAGCAGCCCCATGCCGCACGGCAGCACTTGCAGCACACGGCTGCTCAGAAACTGTCATGGCTGTGTGCCCCACTTGCCTGCTGGTGACGTGCATTGTAGGAGCTTGTGGGGCGGGGCTCGCTGTTCGCCCGGGTGGCCCGCCCACGCGACGCCGCACCACTCCCGCCGCCTCCCTGTGCGTCCTCTCCGCCCAGCAACGACTGCCCTCCGGACAGCGCCGCCCCAGCCAGAGCCTTCTGCCCACCCGACTGGGACAAAGAGTGCAGCAGGCCCGCCAGGTGCACGGGGCCGGCACCAGCCCCTCCCGGCTGCATGGCCGACTGCTGCGCCGCGGGCACCCCCAACAGGCCTGGTATCAGGTGGCCAAGATGGGAGCTGTTCTGAAGAAGCGAGGGGTCAAGGGGAGGAGCTGCGAAACCCCCGAGTGACTGCAGCGGGCCTGTCATGAAGAATGGAAGCCGGTAAACGCTGTTGCAGTGCCCATCAAGAGAGTGTGCAGAGCGTGAAGGCGACGGCGGGACTCCTGGCGGCCAGGATGACGAGCTGCGGCCAAGTGGCAGGCACGAATTTTGCTGGACACCGCGCGGCGAGTGCCGCAATTTGCGCCGATTGTGCATCCGGTGCTTTGCTTGACGCCGCCACAAATAACGTCAAACAAGGTCCGCAACCCAAAGCTCCGTGCTCCGCCACCCAAGCCGGTGCACCCTGTCTCATCGCTGTCGCTGTGCAATCACGAGAGGGTGCAGCCAACGTAACGTTGATCGCCAAGGCTTGCGAGAGCGGCTGAGCACTGGGCGTCGAGGTCTTGGTCACCACCGCCGCCACCGCCGCCGCCAATGGCGGCGCTCACGTTCCCTCACCTAGGGAAGCCACTCACGCGCCGTGTGGGCGATGACGCCGTGCGCGACACCAACGACGACGCCCAGCTCAGCAAGCTGTGCGTGCCTGCCGCCGCTGCCCGCTGCAGCACCCACACCCCCTGCCGCCACGCGCCACCTAGCTGCACGCCTGCCACTGCTCCACCCTGCGCTTCCCGCCTCCGCCCTCCCCTTCTTCCCCTTCCCCACAGATCCTGCGTGCGCCACGGCTACTTCCAGGACTCGTTCGTCCACCACTTTGTGCGGCGCCCCACGCGGCGCTCGCCGCTCATCAACCGAGGTGCGGCCGCAGTGTGTTTTGGTCCAAGCAGAGTGAGAGGAGACAGCGGACGGCAGAGGATGAGGAATAGGAGGGTGGCCAAGTACAACTCATGCTGGCGTGATTCTCATGGAAGCTGCTGCATAATTAGCAGCAGAGCAAGCAGCAGCAACCGCCAGGGGCCGTGCCAGCGCAGACAGCGCATACCTCCCCATGCCGCTGCCCAGCTCATCACTCCCCTGCCCCTCGTGCAGGCTACTACTCGCGCTACGCAGCGCTGCGCGGCCTGCTGCTGCAGTTCCTGGCTCTCGGCCTGGGTGGCGGCAACGGCGGCAGGGAGGGCAGCAGCGGGGGTGCTGCGCCTGCTGGGGGCGGAGCTGCGGCGGGGCAGCCAGGGGCACTGGCTCAGGAGGACGCGCCGGAGCTGCATGCTGGCAAACCTGCCGGGGAACAGCAGCAGGCAGCAGGCAGCCAGCAGCAGGAGCAGCACGGGCATCAGACACAGCAGCACGGGCATGAGCCACAGCAGCAGGGGCAGCAACAGGGGCTGGCGCCTCCAGCAGCTGGGGAGGCGCTGCAGCAGGCCTCGGCCCCAGCGCAGCGGCGTCGCCCCCGCCAGGTGCTGGTGCTGGGTGCGGGATATGACACCACATACTTCCAGCTGGCGGCGGAGGGAGTGCGGGCAGACAAGTATGTGGAGATCGACTTCCCTCAGGTGTGTAGTAGGGGTGCGTGTGCTCGTCAGCATGTGCTGAGGGGGCCTCTTAGCTCAAGCTTGGGTTGATGGGGGCACACGCGGATCAGTGTTGGACAGCTGATGCTGAGTCTGGTGATGGGACAGGTGCTTGAGCAGGTGTGAAGCTTACGGGCAGACAAACGTGTTGGGCTGGATTCCCGAACACATACACACCTGGCTGCGTTCTCCCGCCCCGCCCACGCAGGTCACCCAAAAGAAGGCGGCAGCTATCCAGCAGCTGCCCGACCTGCTGGCTTGCCTGGGCGGGCCACACGCAGCCAGCAGCATCAACGCAGGTGTGCTGGGGGCTGGGCTGGGCGTGAGCGTGCTTGGTTGTGTGTTGCATGGGGTGGACTCCTGTTTTGTGCCCTACCCCGCACCCCACCCCACTTTGGTTCACCCCGCTGGGCCTGGGGCTTATCTGGCTCACCGCGCACCACCCCTCTCTGCCCGCCTCGAGGAAACGCCATGGCACCCCTATGCCTCCCATTTTCACCTGCCGCTGCTGTCCACCTGCCTCCCCGCCAGAGGGCGGGGCACGGGTGCTGGCCGAGTGACACTGCCTGCTGCCGGCCGACCTGCGTGATGCATACTGCTGTGCTGCCACCCGCCTGCCCGCCTGCAGAGAGTGGCCGTGTGTTCACCAACTCCTACTGCCTGCTGCCAGCTGACCTGCGGATTGTCAATTGCCTTGCTTCTCTCCTGCCCCCACCCGCCGGCCCGCCTGCAGAGGAGGGCCGTGTGATCACCGGCTCCTACTGCCTGCTGCCAGCCGACCTGCGTGACCTGTCCCAGCTGGCGGCGGCACTGGAGGCGGCAGGGCTGGACTGCACAGCACCCACCTATGTGGTCTCCGAGTGCGTGCTGGTCTACCTGCAGCCGCAGCACAGGTGGGGTGGGCCAGGGGCAGGCTGGAGCGGGTGGCAGGCAGGGTGGTGGGAGGATGAGGCGCTTGTCTTGGGCGTGATGGAGGCGGGCAGTTCGTGTGGGTGCTGCAGCCAGGGCTGCCAGCGCTGCGTCTCTCATCGCAGGCACGCTCCCGATGGCAGCCTCCCTGCCGGCACGCTCCGCTGCCCGGGTTCCCTCACGCCTGAGCCAAGCTGCTGTTCTCCCAACCGGCACACTCCCCGCAGCCGTGACGTGGTGCGCTGGCTGGCGGAGCGCCTGGAGTGCGCAGCCATGGCGGTGTATGAGCAGGTGGGAGGGTCCTTGGTTTGTTTACCTCTTGTCGTGCTGTGCTGTGCAGTGCGGTGCGCCGTCCTGGGGTGCGCCCCGTGTACTCAGGTGGGGTGGGCTGCGTGCTGGCTTGCTTATCCACAGAGCTGCTCTGCACTGTGCTCCGTGCATCTTGCTTGCTTGTTTGTGTTTACAGTCCGTTTCTCCACAATGAAACTTGCGATACAGATGAAACTTGCGCACGGAACTGGTCAGTCCTGCCCCTCTGTGCGTCCTATCCCACTCCCTGTTCTCCCCGCGTTGCGGCAATGTTTACCTCCCCCACTGCTTCCCTTGCACCTGGCACGCAGATCCAACCGCACGATGCGTTTGGGCAGCAGATGCTCCTGAACCTCGAAAGCCGCGGCTGCGCGCTGCTGGGCATTGAAGGTGGGGCAGCCTGCTGCAGGGCAGGCCCGGGTGGCCCCCGGGGGCCAGGGGGCGGCAGCAGCAGGAGGGAGCATGCCTGTGGGGGCTTCTTCACAAATGGACAGGCATGCCTCTGCCGTTGCTGTTGCCGGGGATGGCTGCCAGCTGGCGCGACACCGGGGCCCGCACACCTGAACTGGGCTGGGGGCAGTTACAGCGTGCATCAATCGATACCACGGCTTGCTGAACCCTCCCACCCCTCCACTCACTTGCAGCCACCCCCACGCTGGAGGCCCAGCAGCGGCGGTTCACCGACTGCGGGTGGCACCGTGCGGAGGCGCACACAATGGACCATGTGTACAGGTGGGGCCGAGGGGCGCGGGGGTCGGGGAGGGGGCAGGGCTCAACCGTGGGTGGGGGATCACTCGACTCCCTTTCTCTATCTGCGCATGTGCCCGCTGCATTGACCCCTCTACCCAGTTGCGACACACTCCTGTTGATCCGGACACCCCCACCCCCCTCGTTGTTACCCTGCATTTGCTGCCACTGTATCGGCCCCGCCAATCGGTGCCCGTGCACCCTCCTCACAAACCTCCCTCGCACCCTGGCCCCCTCCCCTCATCCCTCGCTCCCTGGCAGCCACTGCATCGACCCCGCCGACCGTCGCCGCACCGAGCGGCTGGAGCTGTTTGACGAATTCGAGGAGTGGCACCTCATCCAGGTGGGCAGCCTGCGGTGCCATTGAGCTTACATTAGTTTGTGGTGTCAGTGTCTGGGGGGAGTTAGGCTGGAGCTGTTTGACGAGTCCCCAGGGGTCACCTGGCACGGCAGCACCTGGTAACTGGTGTGAAGCCTGCCAGCCCCTCTGAGATCGGGCTAGTTTGGATGTCAGTGGGCTGAGGGTTTCAGGCCTGTGCCGTTTGGCAAGCTCGGGGAGTGGCACCTCTTCCAGAAGGTGGGAGTTCACTGGGCTGCCCGCCTGCCGCGCCATGCGCACTCAATCCCGCCTCCCCCTCCCTGCGCCCTGCTCGCCACCCGCTGCAGCAACACTACTGCATCGCTGTGGGAGTGAAGGACAGCTCCGGCCTGCTCAGCGGCTTTGGCCTGCCGCACTACGCAGCGCAGCAGGCGGCGGTGCAGCGGCCGCCCTTTCGCGCTGGCGCAGCGCGGCAGCCGCCCCCACCGCCGCCGCGGTTTGTGAACTGATGCCCGGCGACCAGCGAGCTTGGGCCAGGCTGGCGCAGCTGTGCCCTCTACAATGCAGCTGTTAGCACGCCCACACTTTATTTGTGCGCCTTCATCAGTTCTCACATCATGACAATGACTGACCCGTGGACAGAAGATGAGCAGGCATTCAGAAGACGTGGTTGCTCGGTGTGCAGACAGGGCTGTGCAGCAGCTTGCAGTAGATGCTGGCGGGGTTTGAGAGCAGCTGCCGGGCCACGCACATCAGCGCGCGTGCCAGCGCCTCCACCTGCGCTGCATCGCCATCTGTAATGGCTTTGGTGCGCAGCTGCTCGAAAAACTCTGGCTCCGAAAAATCGGAGTGCTGAGAGCAGTACAGCTGGAGGTTCGACTTGAGCATTGCTAGGTGGGCATCCGGAGCAGAGGGGTCGGGCTGGGCGCAGATGGTGAGGGGCAGGACAGATGGGTCGCGCCGGTAGTAGTACAGCCAGAAGGATGGGTCAATGTGGTCCGGATTGGGGAAGTAGGTGGTGTGGTAGACGCCGCCGTCGCGCAGAAACTTGACCAGGGCAAGGTCCCAGAAGCGGTGTGCAACCACAGCGGGGTCGCATGCAGAGAAGAAGTGCGCAAGCGTGCACAGGCGCACCGAGAGGCACCAGTGCTCTCCAAAGGAGACCTGCGGCTGCGCATCCATGGACGCATGCCCGGGACGGATAAGGTTGCGCACAGCGGCTTGGCCGGCGCCCACCAGCTTTGACACGCACCAAGGGGTGATCGCATCGTGGGCCTCTGCAGCGTCCACATACACGGTGCCACACACGGAGAGCACAGGGTCAGGGCTGTGCAGGCTGAAGCGGATGGGCTGGTAGAAGGCGGCCGTACGCAGCTCATGCCAGAGGTCGTCATCATCCGTAAACAGCAGCCAGGTGCGCCCGCCGTCCAGCTGGCGCTGCAGCAGCCCCGTCAGCCGCTCGTAATGCTGCCCCTGGGTCAGAGGGGAGTCGCTGAGCAGCAGGTGCAGGTCGTGGTAGCGGGCCCCCAGGCCTGCCAGCAGCTGCTGCGCCTCTGCCCGGCTGAAGCTGCTGCCGAAGCTGATGCTGACGTGGAGGGGCACGGTGTGCCACTGCATGCCCCAGGAGGCCACCATCTGCTCAAAGCGCCCCCAGCGCGCCGCGTTCTCGATGTGCGAGGCGCACAGCGCCACCAGCACGGGAGCATCCTGGGGGGCCGCAGCTGCAGGTGGGAAGCGGTGGGAGGGACCGTGGGTACGTGAGTAAGCATAGCAATCAATTTAGTACAGGGTTCATTTACAACAAACACATACAGCAGCCTTCAGTTATGTTGAGCAAGAACGAGTGGACAAGAACGTGTTGCCTCCTGGGGTGGGGTGCAGGAGGGAGCAGGGGAGCCGTGGGGTGGTAGAGGTCGGCAACAGCATTTGGCTGGCAGGCGCACACACGCCGCACCTCTGAGCTTGGCCAGCTGCGCTGCGATCTGAGAGGAGGCGGGATCCAGGTGTGCCGCCGCCTTGCAAGCTGCCAGCGCGGCAAACGCCATGGAGAGGTCGGGGTTACTCAGCGCCTCAGCCTTGCGGAACCACGCCTTGGCGTTCCTGCACGTCACGCGAGCGAGGGAGCTTGTTTGATATCGGTCAAAGGCCCAAAGAGCGGGCCTTGGCCAAAGAGCGGGCTTTTGGCCATTGTGTGTACTGCACGAGGAGGCAGCACGCGCTGCTAAAGACAGCACAGCCTGTGCTGCTGCCCGCGTTGGTGCCTGTGTCGCTGCGCCCACCGGGCAGGGGGCAGGCTCACTTTGGCATGTAGAACAGCGCCCAGGTCAACTCCTTCAGGGCTGCCCACGGGTCATTTCGCTTGAGGTGCACCTGGGCCCTGCAGCAGGAAGGACGATTCAGAGGGTGGAGGCACAAGGGCAGCTGTGCAGGACCTGCGCAGTGCTCAGCGGCACATCAGCACAGCGCCACTGGCGGCAGGGTTCTGGGCGCTGGCGGTGCAGCACTCTGCCACGCGCGAGTTCGAGAGTTCATGCATCACCTGTTGTTGTGCAGAGCGCCCAATCCGTCCTCAAACAGAGCCGCCAGCGGCTTAGGCAGGTGGGCCTGATGCTGCTGCCGCGCAGCCCCAAGGGCTAAGGCGTAGGCTGCCAAAGCCTCATCCAGCTTGCCCTCGCGATAGGCAGCATTGCCTCGCTCCTTGAGGGCCTGAAACTGCCGATAGACGTCCATTTCGAACAGCACCCCGGCGCGATCAAAGAGGACGATAGCTGTAATGAAACGCCAACAGAAAGAGAGACCCACAGGGGAGAAGTGGCACTCCCTTGTGAATTGCCAGGCCAGCTGGTCACAGGGCGCCAGCGTGGCACCGCCGGCGCAAGCGCCGCGGGCGGCGGCATTCGCAGGAGGGCCTGCACCACATGGCAGGCATACCATCGTGGCATTTGCTGAATGCTTGGGTTGTGCACAACACAAGGGCACTGTATAGCCCATGCCATGCAACTAGCACGGCTCGAGCTGGGCAGCTCCCCCGCTGGGTCACAGCTCCCGCTGGGTCAGCATGGGAGGAGGCTGCTGTTTGATGCCTGCAAGCCCTGCCCACCGCCAGTGCATGCTACCTCTGCCTGCCTGCCTGCACCTGCTTGCCTACCGACAGGGCCTCCGTATTGCTGCACAGTCCGCCGTGCAGCATACAGCGCGGCAGATGCTCACAGCTGAAGGCAGCCAAATCACCGGGGCAACAGCCCTGCATGAAAGAAAGCACTGCTGCACCATCAATGCGTGCACCAGGCTTGTCTCCTTTTTGCAGCACGTTCGCGCCCAGCACTGCTGGCCGTCATCGCAGCACAGCTTTGCGGGTGGTGGCCGTGCCATCCTTCATGGGGACGGGTCATGCATGTTGGGTGCCAGGCCCAATGAATATGACATGCTGGTTTGTAAAGAATTATAATCGTGGCTTCCCTTCACCGTCGACCATAAGTTACAGGACAGCACACTAGGCAAAGGCACACCTTCGCTGCTGTCCTATGGTCCTAAGCGCCAGCACGGCGGCGGCGCCCGCCGCCATCTCACAGGCATCGTGCAGGTGTCACGGCGAACATAGTTGGTATGATCTACGTGACCACACGTCCCTGCTCAGCACGATATGATCACTCAAGCCGCTTGAAACTATTTTTCGCTGGCCCGCGAAGCCTCTTTGCGCGCCACCCTTATGCCCGCGCTGGTGTTCACTCTTTTGAGCGTCGGCCACCAAACAGGTATTCCAGATGTGCCGAGGCAGTGCTTCTCAATCCCTCCATTCCGCCGCTGGCGCCAGCCGCCACCGACCCTGCTGCCGCCAGCCATGCCCCCGCCCTGCTTCACATCCCACCCTTGCTCTGCCTCTCCCTCCCACAGCGTGGAAGCTCCATTTCCTCACAATTCGAAGAGGGTGCTTGAGCCCCAACTGACATGAAGTCTGCAAGATGGCTGCCGCGCAGCAGTGACGGTGTGTCGGCGCTTCTGCTGGGCCTGCTGCTTGCGGCCCTGGCCGTTTCCACCATACGTAGCGGCTGCGCTGTACACAAGTCACAAGCCGGCCTGGGAATCCCCCAAAGGATGCAGGCAAAGTCATGGGAGCAGCAGCAGCAGCAGCAGCAGCAGGGCGGCAGCCAGCTGCAGGAGCGTCAGTGCCAGCACCCACCCGACACCGCTGGCTCCCTGTGGGACTCCCACTGCCAGCGCCTGCAACGCGTGTGCGTGGACCAGGGCCAGCTCATTTTATACGGTTCTGCCTACCAGCAGCAGGGCGACGTCCGGCCACAGCCGCTGCCAAAGTTGAAGGTGGCCAGCAGCCGGGTGTATGAGTTCCCCTGGCTCAGCGGAGCGGCTGGGGCGGCCACACGGTCAGGCACGGAGGCGGCAACAGATGGCGGTGCGGGCCAGCACAGCGGCACAGAAGGAGCGGACCAGGCAGCAGGAGAGGGCGCGGAGGAGCGTGAAGAGCTGCAGCTGCGGCGGCGGCTGGCGTATCAGCAGCAGGTGGGGCGACACATGCGTGCCCCTCCGCCTGCCTTGCCACCTGCAAACGTACATTGTGTGCACTGTGTGCATATTGTGTCTAGACATTTGCATAGCACCGACCAGCAGCTGCAACTGCGCCTGCAGCTGCGCCCCTCCCCATCTCGTGCTGCACTGCGATGCCCTCCTTGGCCCCTCCTGCACACCTGCCTCCTGCCCTCTGTGCCATCGTATCTCTCCCAACCTTGTCCACCTTCTGCTTCCATCCCCTTGCTGCCTCGCCACCCTTTTCACCTCTAACCAAATCTAGCACACCCACCCATCCCTTCCCTCCACAGGACGACTACCACCGCCGCCTGGAGCCGCCACCGCTGCGCCCGGCCTCTGCGCAGGAGGCCACCCCCTACCTGCAGCACCCCACATTCTCAAACTGCACCATACCAGTGCTGCTGACCTTCACATGGATGGGCAACCTGTGGCACGTCATGGGTGAGCGGGCCATGGGGCGGGCAGGCGGGCTGGCGGGGGGCATGCAGCGCATAGGTGGGCGGCTGCGAGGGAGGCAGGCGGGCTGGCGGCGGGGCAGGCAGCGAATGGGTGGGCGGGTTGCCAGTTTGCGAGGGAAGCAGGCGGGCTTGTGGGGGCCACGCAGATAGGCGGGCGGGTGCGGGGGAGAGGCACGGCTCTTCCTAGCCCACCGACATGTGCCTGCCTGCTTTTCAACCTGGTCAGCCCCTCCCTGCCCACTTCTCCACCCTCCCGTTCATCGGGCGCAGACAGTGGCACGCCCTGGCACGGCGCACGCCGGCACTTGCAGCCTGTCCTGGTGACCACGGCACGCCTTACATCACGGGCCGCCCCTCCACTTCCTTTCTCCCTGCCGCAGAGAACGCTGCGCAGTGGCATGCCCTGGCGCGGCGCACGCCCTGGCGGCAGCACGTGAAGCCAGTGGTTGCGACACCCGAAGGCTGGCGCCTGACCGACATCCAGGCCCAGCTGTTGCCGCCGCTCTTCCCAGGCCAACGGCTGCAAACGCTGGCAGACTTCAGCAGGAGGCTGCCTGAGGGCTGCACTCACAGGGCGGGCGCTGCAGATGGGCCGTCCTGCAGCCAGGTGGGCAGCGTGGGCGGCTGTTGTAACGACGGGGTTGGGTGCTGGCTCTGTGGTGCTTGTAGCTGTCATGGCAGGGGACTGAGTGGGTGCTGCCCTCGGCTTGCTGCCGCTCCTGCCCTTGCAGGGAGGCAGCCTGGGGAAGCATGCACAGCAGCAGCCTCAGCAGCCGCAGCCGCCCCTGAGCTACGAGGGGCCAGAGCAGCGCTGCTTTCAGACCCTCTTCTTCTGTGGAGCCGACCTGCCCAGCCGGCACAGCAGGGTGCAGCCCGGTGCCTCGCCAGCTGAGGAGGCAGCAATACTGAGAAAGGCAGTACCTAAAGAGCTCTACAGCTACGGCCAGGCGGTGGCGGCCTACTGGCGAGAGCGACGGCGCTGGCAGCAGGCGCAGGCCGAGGGCGGCAGTGATGCCGTCGCCGGAGCGGCAGCCGCCGCAAAGGCAGGGGCAGCAGGGCTGGATAGCTCAGCCGGTCTTGACAGCAGCCATAGTGGCAGCGGTGGGAGAGAAGGCAACAGCAGTACTGGCAGGAAGCTGCGGGTTCTGTTTTTGAAGCGGGACTCGGGCGGGAGGCAGCTGCTAAATGCAGAGGAGCTGCTGGGCAGCTGCAACGCCTGGCGGTACCGCCCACCAGGTGGCGCCGCTGTGAGCGCCGAGTGCTGGCAGGTGGGGGGAAGGCGCCGCCCTGCTAGCTGGTGTTTAGAACGGCACCTGGTTCCACCCACTTCATGTTTGTGTGTGTGCTTGCAGTGCAGCCGCGAGTGGCCGCTGTGCTTGCTTGTGTGCTCCCCTCCAGGAGCTGCCAGCCCTCCTGACCTCTTTTGCTTGCTGTGCGCAGGTCCGGACGCCCAATGTGTCGGCAGCCGCTGCTGCGCTGGAGCGGGCAGATGTCCTGATTGGCATCCACGGTGTGTGTGAAGTGTGGTCGCCTGCATGCCTGCCACCGCCCTTGGGCGGGGCGGTTCTGGCGTCTGTGCCGTGCCTGCTGTCCCCATCTGTCGCCACCTGACAGGTCTCGACAATGCGGTTTGTCAGCACTGTGTCGGCCTTTACCCGAGCCGGGACCCGCCATTCTCATTTGCATTCATCGTTCTAACCGCCGCCTCACCCTGCCCTCCTGTCCCACACCCCTCATGATCCCCTCTGTTCCTCAACTTCCCCAATTTCTTCCTCCCATGCCTCCATTCAGGCGCCAACTTGGCCAACGCGTGGATGCTGCGCCCCGGCAGCAGCGTCATTGAGCTGATGCCTTGCGAGTGGGCCAACGACCCTACGTCTCTCATGCTGGGACTGGCAGATGCTGCGGTGAGACGGCGGCAGACAACGAGGACTGGACGGGCGGGCGGGACAAAACTCTCTACGTCGTGGGTGCTGGCACCATGCTATGGGAACATCTGTGTGCCTCTGCTTGCCTCACCCTCTCTACCACCACCATATGTTCTCCCTTGCAGGACGCCACCTCCCGCCTGCTGTGGTGGGTGGGTGTGGTCTGCGACCCTGCCATCTCCGCCCCTGGCCCGGCTGAGGCAGCCGGCACAGCAGGCACGTCGGCGGTGCGCTTCTGGCCGCGGGACCGGCACGTGCGGCTGCCCTGGGTGGCCCTGGCGGCTATGCTAGATGAGGTGGTGGCAGCAGGCGGGCACCGGGAGCGGTTCTTGCGCGAGGTTCGCAGCAAGCGACGGCACCGGTTCAACTTAGGTGCTGCCGGGGTGCTGAGCCGTGGGCCGCCCTGCCCTGGCATCAGCAGAGGCACAAGTGCAACGTTGCTGGAGGGAAGGAAGCAGATGTAAACTGTAGAGGGACCACACACTCATGATAAGGGCAGCTGTGTGGGTGCGCTGCCGCGAGCTAGCCGCAGCGGGCGCAGCGGGCTTGCCAGAGGGGCGTTTTGAGGTGTTGAGGGCCAGGTTCTTGCCCTAAATGATCTGCCCACCATCTTCAGGTACCATTGTTGCCAACCTAAACGGCACGCGCTGGGCAAACTGCAGCAGTGCTCAGTGCAGTGGTTGACCCTTACCGCAGCTGCCTGACCCGTGCCTCTGGCCCAAAAGGAGTTGTGTGCCTGCCCAATATGTGATTTACAGTGCCGGTAAGCATGCTCTGAGCTAGTCTCCCTTGCCTTGCAGGTGCCGCGCATGTCAGCCTACCCCACATATATAGATTGTTTGTCCTGTCTAATACAGCCAAGTTAGTCCTGCTCTACCCTCTATGTAATCTGCGCACAAAAAGCACTGCCCCCGCTCCACCGGCTGCAGTGCGCTCAGCTGACTCAGCCTGGTTGGGGAGTGTTCTCGCGCCTGGCCGTGCGGCGTGGTGGAGCTGCCGTTCTGTCCCCGCCAACCAGCACCCTGCACATGGGCGGCCTCGAGGCTGCCACCACTGCCGGTGCATCCGCGCCGGGAGCGCTCGGGGCGGCACCGCCAGCGGAGAGCGCCCCAGTGGGTGCAGGACGGGCACCAGCAGCTGGACCCTTGCCGGTGCCGCATGGTGGTTTGAGCTCCGGCGGCCGCAAGGCTGGGGCCACGGTGGGGGCGTCAGTGCTGGGGCCGGCCTGGCCCGCAGCAGCTGCCCCCTGCCCCCCGGTGGACAGAGGCGCATGCGCTCCTGGCGCCCGCCCGGCTGCTGCTGCGGCGCGCGCGGTGGAGCGTGTCAAACGCTGGTTGCTGCCCTGACCTGCCGGCCCTGCTGCTGGCACCTTGGCTGGGGGTGCAGCCTTGCGCATGCCAGCTGCCGCCAGCGAGGCCACTGCAGGCGCGGCCGCAGCGTGTTGCGGCAGGCTGGCGTGGGCTGCCACACGCACTGCCGGCGGTGCTGCCACCATGTGGGGCACAGCACCGCGGGCAACGGGCGCAGGCGATGCATGGGGCACAGCGGCCATGGGGGGCAGCACGCTGCGAGGAGCAGGCGCTGGCAGCGCGGGTCCGGCCGCAGCCATGGCAGGTCTACGGCTGGGCGCTGGTGCTGCCGCTGGGGGTGAGATGTCTGACTGTGCTGTCGCATGGCTGCCACGTGGTGAGGTGATGAAGACCTGCAGGTGGGGCTAGACGGCATGCAAGTGGTGAGGTGGGACAGGTTCCCGTGAGGAAGCTGGAAGGAGGTGTACTGGAGAGGAAGTGTAGGGCCTGCCACAGCAGGTGTGACCAGCAGGTGGAGCCACACTGCAGTGGACCACACAAACCAGGCAGGTTTACATCAAGGTATTGGCGGGCGGCGAGACGACTGCCAACCGGTACGGTCCAGCGGTCGGTGCCAGCCTGCAGTCGCACTGACAATGAGTGGGTCAAGATGTGTAATCCTGAGCGACAGGCATTGAGGGCAGAGTGGGGGAGGGGCAGGAGCAGACAGGTAGAGGGCATTGCAGAGGGCAGGGCCGACTGCGCCCATGCATGCAGAGGACCCCCCGCAAGGTTTGCTTGCCGACAGCCCCGCATCAGACAGCCCAGCAAACACCACCAGGCAAGCCCAGGCGGACCCACCCGCTCCAGATCAGCGTTCAGCCCTTGCAGCATGCGCTCCAGGTTTGATCCCTCAATGTCGAAGAGCTCAAACATAATCTCGCAGTGCTCCCCAGACGAGTGCATTGGCGAAGGCGGGCTGCACCACAAGAGAACCAGGGCAGGCAGGCAGGCAATCAGGTCATGGTACGGTTGGGCAGCAGGTTGATGACGCCAGGTGCGGAAGGACGGGCGTGCGGGTGCCACAAGTGGGTGCGCAGACTGCCTGCAGGGCTGATGCGCAGGCGCAGACGGCATAGGCAAAGTGGCTAGCTCAGCCATGTTGACATGCAACCTCGGACCCGCCGCTGCACTAGGCACCGAGCGCAACAGGAAGCGCATTGCGCAACGTGGGCTCATTGGGCAGCCAATGCACCACGCACGCCAGCCCCGCCAGCGTCCACAAACCAGCCAGACAGCCACCCCAAGAGTGTGCACTGCATCGCCCACCTGCACTTGACCTTGGCCATCTTGCAGGCCTGCACAATCTCTGACAGCCGCGCCTCCTCCGCCTGCAGCTCCTCGGCAGACCACTTGGGCGCGGTGTCGCTGCGCCTCTGGCAGAAGCGCAGCACGCTGCCCGCCAGCTGCAGGTGACGGCGGCCGGTTTGGCAGGACTGAGGGCTCACGAAATGTTGGGATGCTGTCGGATGGTGGGGCGTGGCGCCGGCTTGCAACAGCAGGCATGCAAGGGGCGCAAGGGAAAGCAACAGAGTAGATGTGCACAGCAGACGTGCACCTAAGTGAGATTATGCTGAGCCTCCCCCACCCGGTAAGCCAACCCACATCCCTGACAGGTGCCTCCTCACCTCCCCCAGGTGCCCCACCCTCTCCAGCCGCCCCTCCTTGATGTCGCGCTCCAGGCCCCTAAACTCTTCAACAGTCGCCGCGTACTGCATCCGCACCTCGGCGTTGGCACGCTGGTCCCGCAGAAGCTCCTGCCAAGGCTGGAAAGGGGGCAGAGCAGGTGTTGCAGAGCTCAGGGCAGGAAAATCGACTTGACACAGGGGGCGCTTGTTAGGCTCAAGGCTAGTGGACTCACAAGCCATGCCATTCAACACTGCAGATGCGCATACTTCGGGCAGGGTGGATGGCAGCACCTGCACGGCCTTGCGCACCCGCACGTCCAGGGCGTGGCATACACCTGCACATCATCTACAATTCCCCTCCGCCTCGTCTGTGCCCCATCCCTGAGGAGGCCGGGCAGGCTGGCGAGCACCCCGCGGCACCAGGTCGCTCCTGTCCCCCCAAACTCTCACCTCACTGCATATGTCATATGCCGTGGCGACAGACTCCCCAAAGAACGTAACCTGTGCGCGGACAGGGTCCACTCGGCACACCACGCGGAGAATCTGCTCCAGGTGCTGCCCACAGCGACCCAACGTGTCTGCCAGGGAGAGCAGCTCCAGCTTCTGGGCGTACATCTGCACGACCCCCGGCCGGGAACCGCCATCTCTGCTGAGACGTACACGGTGTAACAGGAAGGAAGAAAAATAGAGGCGCACACGGCAGGCACGCTGGAGGGCCACAGCCTGAGGACGGCTGGCAGCAGCCCCAGCAAGCAGCTGCCCAAGCACGCAGCTCAGACAGTATACATACACACAGTGATTATTCAAGAGACAGCGGAGACAGCAGAGCATGCGCAAGCAGCGCCACACAAGGGCAGAGGGATGGTGGCGCCAAGGCTGTGCCAACCTTGGCCCCGCCGGAGCCACTCTCTCATGCACCCAGCCAACCGCCCGCGCACCTGGGCCGTGCGGCAGGCGTCCCGACCGTCCCGAAGCTCGCGGAGCGCTGTGTTGACTAGGCTGTTGAGCTGGGGGTGGATCACGGTGCCCATATCCTGCATGGGAGTGGAATGCAGGGGACTGCGTGCTCAGACCACGATGACGCAGTGTGCAATACAAAGGCAGCCAAGGGCTTCGACGGCCCAGAAACCAGCAGCCGTTCACCAAGCATCACCGGACGCAGTGCACGGGCGCAACGTGGTGAGTAGAGCATCCAAGCTGTGCAGGTAAGGCGCTCAAGCCCACCTGCAGGGTGCAGCCATGCGGCGCCAGCACGCCGGACTTGTGCAGCTGCTCAATGTGCGGCAGCACGGCTGGGCCAGCCAGGGTGACGAATGTGAGCTCCTTCATCAGGTAGGCAAACAGGTCGCCACGCGGGTTCATGAGCATTGCCTTCACGCTGCACACACGCGCCACAGGCGGGAGGGCAGCAAGGGTTGTGTTGGGGAAGTCGGCTGGGGGGAACGCAGGACAGGCAGCGCAAGCACCCCACCGGTTGACTGGCAGAGCTCCGGCTCCACTGCCCCCCGTACGAAAGGCTGCCCGCCCCTGCCCTGGTGGGGTCCGCCCCGCCAAGCCCCACCTGGCGTCGTCTGCACAGGCGAGGCGCCTCTCCAAACTGTGCAGCAGCGCGGCATCCTCCGGATCGCAAGGCTTGGCCCTCAGCGTGCCAGCTCCCAGCTGCAGCACGTGGGCGCCTGCAAGTGGTGCAGGGGCACACCATCGGAGAGTGAGCGTGCATGAGGAGGGGTGGTGTGAAACCGCACGCATTCTGATGGTTCAAACATACCCGCCGCCCGGCAACCCCGCGCCATTTTAATTTAGGAGAGCAAACAGTCACCTGCCTTCAGGCAGTTTACCAGTGGTTGACAATCTCGCAACAACCCGATGCCAGCACCAGCAAGGCTTGGGCAAACCCAGCACCCAGCACATCCCAGCACCACCCACCATTGCAGTCGCCAGCCACTGCCATCACTCCCTGCTGGCTCTCCAGCCCAATGGTCAGCAGGTGGTGCAGCTCGTGCAGCACGGCAGCTGCAGGCACATCGCGCTGCGGGATGAGGGAGGGAAGGCGGGACGGGTGCCGTGAGTAGGTAGCACCACGGCAGTAGGCCAGGAGGGAGGCCGGGCTAGATGGGGTGGGGGCGGAGGGGAAGGCTCGGAAGGGCCGCTCGGCGCAGGACGCCACCCGGTCAGCCTGCTCTGAGGGTGAAAGGGAGGGGTGGTTGGGGCGGTGGGAATGAGCACGGTGCAGCGGAAGGGAGACGTGGGTGCACGACGCAGACACCGAGCCGCGGCTGCCGTGCGCAGGCAACGGCAGCTGAGCTGCCCAAGCATGCATGCCGTGCACCTTCCTCTGGGCAGGCCCCACAGGCAGGGCGCCCCACCCACGTTGTTGGCCGCGGTGATGAGGGTCTGGATCACAAGCACGCGTGTGGTGTTGGACACAGCGGCTGCGCCGGCCAGGTAGTCCAGCACTGCCGCCCCCGCGCGCTCCATCGTGAGAACAAAGTCGTTGATGATGGGTGCTGCCGGGGTGCCGCTCTGGTGGAGCTTCACGGACTCGACCATCACCTCGTAGCTTCTCTGCGGAGGGCGGGCAGAGGGCAGAGGGCAGGGCACAAAAGCGGTGGGTTGGGGCAGAAGGCACCAAGCCAATGTGAAATCGGCTGGTGGGTGCTGGCGCGGCGCTGACAGAGAGGGCATGCAAGGCATCCAGCCTGCGGGAGGCCTGGCGGGGCAGGGCGGGGTGCAGGTTGCAAGCAGGGAGGGCAGTTGGGCTTCAAAACACGAAGACCGGCAGCACGCCAGCACACCGGTCCATGAGCACAGTCAACTGGGCGCAGCGCACCCCTCCCTGTACCCCTGCCCACCTTGGCATTCAGCGCCACCAGTGGCCGGCCCAGCACCGTGAGGTTGGGAAAGCCAGGAATGAGTGCATGCATGAAGCCTCCGCAGTCCACAATCACGAGCCGGTTGTCCTGCAGCAACATGAAAATGGCCAGTATAAGGGGGAGTTGGGTGCACCAACGGATGGAAGGAGAGAGACACCTGGCTTCCACGAGCAACAAACAGACGTGCCGCCAGGTGCAGGCTGACGTGAGTGTGTTCTCCCTACATGGCGCGGCACAGAGGCTCACGCTGGGCACAGCAGCGGCGGCAGCGCGGCAGCGGGCAGTGCGGTAGCATGCACCCACGTCGTACTCTCCAAGTGCCCTGAGCTTCCAGCGCAGTGCCCACCCGCCACCGACAATCATCCACCCTGCACGCAAGGCAGAGGCACAGCCATTGAGGAAGGGCACCTCGGGCGGTGGCGGCGGCAGCGGGGATGGCGGCGGCAAGCAATGCAAGGCGGTGCGTGGCTGGGCAGCTCCGTCACGAGAGGGCGGCACCCATCTGGCCACTCACTGGTCTGGTCGAAGTCTCCCTCCTCACGGAACACACAGTCTGCAGGGAGGGACCGACATGGGTGCGAGGGGCAAAGGGCGAGATTCGAAGGTGAGCAACCTGCAGAGAGCCGCGGGTTGCGGACACCGCCACGGGCGGCGCCCCCAGTTGGTTGGACGCTGAGGTTGCGGCCAGGCCAGCGCCATCCCCCTGTCCCAGCGCCCCCGCCACTCACGCTCGGCCTCATCGCCGGCCTGCGCCATCGCACCGCCCCTGCCACCAGCCCAGCTGGTGCCTCGTCCGCTTCCGCAACCAGGCTAAGGGGCGACCTGAGCTATAAGCCAGGATGCTTGGGCTGGCAAAGCGCCGCTGAGAGCCGGGGTGGCCGGCAGACAGCTGTGAACGGAAGGCCCCTCCGGGGCGTGCCACAGCCACTCGGGTGGGGATGAGTAGGGCAATTGAAGTGGCAGCCGCGGAATGAATCGGCGAGAGGGGGCAAGCGGATAAAGGGGCCCAAGATGCGGCGGCGGCGGCGGCGGCGGCAGCGCACACAGCGCAGGCAGATGTCCCATGCAGGTGCTCCGAGGAACGTGCACCCCATTGCACCTCACAGCAGCAGCATGGCATGGTGTTCAGTTCGATGATATGGCAGTCAATTTAGACACCCACGCTGCAACAAAGCGCTGTGCCGGCCCGACTGCACCCACAGGGGCGCGGGCCGCGTGCTGGGTGCTGGGTGTTCCAGCCTGGCTTGTAGTGAAAAAGCACTGAACAATGGCTGCCATTTGCAGTCAGCACCGGCGCCTCACAAGGGGATGCCGCTCCGACGCGACTGCCTTGGCAAACCCGAGATGCCAAGCCTGGTGCCAGGGCAGTTGAGAGCATCACTGGCGCCCCCGCACCATGAGGAAGGAAAAGCCAACAGGCAAGCAGTCGAAAGCCCCGTGTAGTCGAACACCCCTGGCCGCCGCCTGCCTCCTCGTCTCCCCATCCAAATGGGATGCATAACCAGAAGGCCCTCCCACGGCAGGCTTTGGACCACTCTCGCCAGCACGGGCAGCTGTCACTGTCCGAGTCCCACCCAGCCCGGCCTGTGCCTGTACTAGGGGTGCTTACACAGCTTACAGCTGCAAAGGCCAGGCAGGCTTCACTCCCAAAACTGGGTGCTCTAACTGCAACATCTCCTCGGGTCGCGAGATCCCACTGCTGCCAGAGGAGGTTGGCATTACACTGCACAAGCTAGTGAATCAGGTGTGGGGGCTGGCTGCGCGTGCACCGAGCAGGCTCCCGTCGCACACAGTGGCACAGCTCCTGCACCACCGCACACGCGCCCACGGCCGCGTCGCAGGGCAGCAGCCACAGCAGCATCGCCTGCCGACCGGTGCTCAGCACCGGGCGCCTGCTGTGGCACGGCTGCGCCCAGCACGAGTACGCCCGGCCGCTCCTGCACCGGCACCCCGCATGCTGCTGACCAGCTGGCCAGGCAGCACGGCAGCGGCAGCATCCTCCTGCGTCCCCGGCTCAGCAGCAGGCACCTGCTCAGCCGCTTTCGCTGCGGCATTCGCGTCCTTCCTGCGGGGGCATGGCACGGCACTGCCTGGCTGCACAGCCGGAGGCTGCCCAGCTCCAAAAGCGCCGGCGCCGTGCCTGGGGCCACCCAGCAGAGGAGGCCCAGCAGTGGCCTTGCTGCCCGCGCGCCCAGTTGGCAGTGCCGGCAGTGCCTGCTGCACAGTGCTCATCGGGCGCAGCACGCGTCCAGATGCCGGCGCTTGGGCAGCAGGCGGAGCCGGCGCAGCAGTGGCGGGTGGCAGAGACCCCGGTGCGGGAGCAGCCGCTGCCGTGGCCGGCTTCAGGAGGCCGCTCACCGGTGGCACGTTCACCTGCACCACATGACGGTGGAAGCAAGGCAGACGAGCAGTGTGGACATGGCCGCCAGTGCCTGGTAAAACAGCACACCGACTTCCCAGACACACGAATGCACACACATACAAGGTGACGCTCCAGCAACGGCAGGGACTGCAGCAGCAGCAGCAGCAGCGTGATGTGGCTCCACCCGGCACGCACTCACCCCGCCCAGCTCAGCGATCATCTCCTCCACCAAACGCTGTGCATCTGAGACGCCCCGCTCCAGGTACTCGGCGAGGAGGTGGGAGCATTCCTCCATGCTGCACCCAGGAAATCAGGGGGGCCGCAGAGAAAGGGCAGCTTGGGCATGACAAGGAAGTCTGGGTGGAAGCCAGCATACTGGCAGTGGAGCTTGCTAGACATCATCACTGCCCCGCATGCACGCCCAGCAAGCGACAATTGACCGTGACGTTGGACACCCACCTCCCTCAGGAGGCTCCACGGTCTGCACCCAAACCCCCACCTGAATGCCACCACCAGGTCCTTGAGGCGCTTGCAAGTGTCGCCGATGCGTGAGCAAGGCGCCAGCAGCGCCTCTGGTGAGCTGCTGGCTGCGTTGACGCCGTGCAGGGTGACAGCATCCACCAGGGTCCCCGCCAGCTGCGAAGCAGGGAATGGCAACAGAAAGGGAGTAGGGGCAAGCTCGGGGCTGCTGAATGACGACGTGCCAGGCAGCACGCTGTGAGCAGCAAGATCCGACCGTCAGCGGCATCTTGGCGTGGAGTACCGTGCGGGCGGGGTGAGCTGACTGCGTCCTCTCGCACTCACCAGCCACGCATTGCATTGCCTGCAAATCAGGTTCAACAAATGCCTGCCTGCACCTCGCAATGTTCATGTGCCCCGCCCCCTCTGCCCATCTAACAACACTCTGCCTCCGCAGGCGCCCACACACCTTGTGCAGCTGCCCCAGCGAGGCCTCTTGACACCCCTCCAGCTTGTCCACCGCACTCCTGAGCTCATCTGCGTCCTCGCGGTACTTCTGCTGTGCCTTGCCCAGGGCGCGCCAGGATGCGTATATCTCCTGCATGGAGAGGGAATACACAGCATGGTGAGGGTGCGACATACGCGGACAGGCTACAGAGCGGCTACGCCAGGAGCAACTTGGATGACCCTGCTGGCCGCCATGTGCATGGCATGAGCGGGCCTGAGCTGCTGAGCTGGGCATGCGATGAGACCCTGGCCCACCCCCGTTGCCAACTCCTCACCCGCCGGCTCTTGCAGTGCACAAATACTGCGCTCGCCCCCAGGAACATCCGGTCAGCCAGGGTGGGGTCCACTGCCCCCACTGGGCTGCGCAGCTGCGCCAGCACCTGCCCGGTGGGGGCCAACGAGGCCCCCAGAAGCTCCAGCAGGGCGAGGTGACGGATGGCCGCCTGGAATTCGTGAGGAGGTGAGAAGACAGAGGCAGGAATGTTAGTGGGAGTGAGGGGGCGGAGCATGGCAAGAGGGCGAGAATGGTGGGATGAAAGCCAGGTTGCAATGCCAGGAAGCAAACAAGCACAGCAACGTGGTGTGCCTGAACTGCGTTGCTGACCTCCCAATGGGTGTGCACCGGCTGCAAGGGCTGCAAACGTGCAGTGCCGCCCAAGAGCTCCCAAGACCCTCCACGCGTACGCACTGCTCGCTCACCTCAAGTGCCACCGTGCTGCGCTCCAGCCGGCACACCGCTGTAATCGCTATGCTGGCCAGGTGGACAAATTCCTCGGCATACTCGGATGCCTGGGCCTGCAGATGTGGAGAGGCAGCAGCAGGACAAGGGGGGGCGGGGCTTGCAAGGTAAGAGGCAGCGGAGGCAGTATGTTTGGGGGCAGCCCTGGGGGCAGTGTCGAGTGCGCATGTTCAGCAGCGGCAAGTACTGCACCAGCCTCCACCAGCGCTCCTCCAAGCGCCCCACCTGGTTATGCCCTTCATGACCAGCAGTTCCGCAACCAGCAGTTCCGCAGAGCCAGGGCTCCAGCTCCAGCTTCGGCATCAACCTGCCCCCTACCCGCTGTCACACACCCCAAACCCACCTCGAGAGGCCGCCAGTCGGACGCCAGCTCGCCCGCTGCGTGCACCTCCAGCACCAGCGGCAGCACCACTGGCGCCGCTGCACCCAGATGGGTCATCTGCTTCTCCACAAAGGGCAGCAGCTCTTCTGGCGCATCCATATACACCGCCTGCACACTGCACACAGGAAGCAGGAGGCGGTGGGGGCGGTTTGCGGTGGCGGGGGCAGACGATGCACAGGGCAGAAGCAGCCTGAGGCAGGCAAGCAGCCAGCCGCTGTGCCATGCACCATGCGCTGCACCCTGTCTCCCAAACTAGCAGCCAGCACACCCCCCACAGGACCGCACTCCGCTGCCCAGTGGGCACTCAGCGCACCCAAAGTCGTTGATGCACAGCACCTCGTCCCGCAGGCTGCGCAGCTGCTCAGCACCCTCCAGGTCAGAGTGTGCCTCCAGCTGCCCCACGGCCAGGCACAGCACCTCCTCCACTGCGGAGCACAACAACGGAAGATTGCATACATTAGGATCCTGGGGAGGGCAGCAGCTGTGCATGCGGGCTGGTTGCGAGAGCGCTCGTACGCTGACAGACACTGAAGGATGCACTCAGCTGAGGAGAGAGGGCAGATCAGCGTACACACCCCTGCTGAACAACTCCGCCACACCCACCGCCAGCCTTGCCCGCCACATCTAGCGCCCGCTGCCGGAAGAGTAGCGCATGGTCCAGCTCAGCCCGCATCATAGCACGCGCCGCCGTGTCAGGGTCCTCGGCCTGGGTGGGTGAAGGAGGGAGTTCCAAGGGGTAAAGCCTTGTGAGCAACGTGCGGTAGCAGAGGAGGAAGCAGGGTGCCGCCAATGCGACGGCTGACGCAGCGGCAGCAGAGCCCATGCATGCATCGCACGTGCCGTGCCTTTACGTGAGCTTGCATCACAGCCCGCAGATACAACCCTCCAGCACAGTCCAGCTCATGTCAGTTCAAATCCCAACACACTTTGGTGAGGTGAGAAAGCACTCCCGTGTGCTGGCGCACGCTCAGCGTGGCACAGCCGACGGCCACCGCGCCCAGGTAGTCCTTGACCACAGATGCGGTGCGCTCCAGGAAGCTGACATAGTCGCGCACAATGAGAGTGGGATCGTGGCCTGCCAGCTTCTTGGACACCACATCAACCACCACCTCCCAGGCCTTCTGCGGTAAGGGGAAGTAGCGGGGCAGCACAGGTGAACGAGGCAAGGAGCTGCAATGCAAAGCGGGCGGAGGCGCGGTGCAGCCACAGCTTTGCCCCATCAATGCTGTGGCGGCATGCATGCGTTTCATGTGGATGGGGGCGGGTGCAGGTCAAAACATGAGGAGTTGTGTGCATAGCAGTGGACACGCTGGGCGCGTCACCCGTTCAATGGACTGAAGCAGCACCCACAATTCCACCATGCACCCACAATACCCAAACCACCTCGTGCCGCACACGCCCCGCCTCCAGCCCGCCCACCTTCAGGTTGATCAGCGCACTGCACTTCGCCAGCTCCTTGAGAGGTGGGAAGTCAACCGTCACTGCCAGCCCAAAGGTAGCCACGCGGAACTGTAAGCTCTTCGACTGCAGGGAGCAGGCGTGGCAAGCACTGATCGGGCATATCAAAAGATGCTCTGGGCTGGCAGGGGCTGGGCGTTTGGCTGGCTGGTTGGCAGGCAGCCTCAGCGAAAAGGGCAGCATGGTATTCAGGAGCAGTGAGACCAGGCACCAGGCACCCACCGTTGAGGAATCGATGTCAGAGATGAACCGCCGGCGCATGGCTGTCTCGGGAGTCACTGAAAGCCACACTGCACACAGGACAAGGAGGCGCGTTTTGAGAACAGAGGGAGTCCAATCTGGCAGTGAGCTGGGGTGACACGCTGTACGCGCCGCCCGGCAGGCAGCACCCAATGGGCGCTTACCATCTGGGTTAGGCACCTCCCCGATCGCATGCATGTGTATCACTGCAGAAGAGGCAGGGGGTTGCATCAGCAGCTTTTAAAGCCTGCTGCGCTGCTTGAAGGCAGGGTTGCAGGCGGCGGCAAGCAGCGGCCACGCCACAGCGCTGTTGCGACGGCAGGGGCGGCAGGGGCGGCAGGGGCGGCAGGGGCGCTGCAGGTTCGGCAAGGGCGGAGACCAGGCATTCGCGCCCCTCTGCGATAGCCCGCCCGCCCTGAAACTCACGCTGCGGCGGCTCGCTGCTGAAAGGGTGCGCCATCCTGCCCCGCGCTGGCCTCCTCAGAGGGGCGCCGTAGGCGTTAGCCTAGCCCTGACAAAGGGCGCTGCACTCGCACCGATGGCCACCACCCAGCTGCTTCGGGCCTGTGGCGCGTCCCGGACGCTCAAAACAGCGGGGGTGGCTGGGAACCCCGGGCAGCGAGAAGAAACAATCCGGAAGGCTGTGGCGCAGTGATGAAAGCGGGAGCGAGGGCAAGGCATGCACGGCTATGGCGTCCAAGGCGGCAGCCCAGCGGCAGCGGCGGCAGCGCTCACAGCGCAGGCAGGTAGCCGGCATGGGCATCCTGGGTGCTGAGCATTTCGACCGTTTCCGCCTCACAACTGAACATTGTGAGACAGTTTCACGATTATTGATGACAAATGTAGCAGGAACAAGAGCAGAAGAATGCGAAAGTCTGGCAAGAAGCACTGCAAACCAAGAGCCAGTGCACTTGCAGGGCGCCAGTCCTCGCGCCGCGAGCTGCACAGCACGAGCTGCGTGGTCAGGGGTCAGCACTCCCTGTGGTGCCGGCGCCTTGGACCGTCCAGCACTAGAGGCGAGGTCACGGGGCGGTGCAAACATGCGCGCCGGCGGCGGTTCAACTGGCTGCGGGGTGCCCTGCCCATCCGCCTTGCCACGGCTGCACAATGGGGAAAAGCACATCAGCACCACATGGCAGTTGTGAAAGCAGAAAAGGGGCTGGAGCACACACATGCATTGCCTCCATGACAGCAGCAGCAGCAGGCAGCAGCAGGCAGCGGTTTGGCGGCAGCAGCCAACAGGTCTCACAGCAGCCAGCCCGGTCAGCGCAGGCACTCACCCCGCCCAGCTCGCCAGCCAGGTCAGCCACCTCCCGCTGCAGCTCCGCGGTCTCCGCCCCCCACAGCTTCGTGATCATCGTGATGGTGCGGGGGTCAGCGTCTCCCAAGCTGCAGGCATGAGAAATCAGGGCATGTAAGCAAGTTTAGAAGGCAGGATGGGTTATGGATTTGAGGGAGCCGCCAGCATGCAGCGGTCCATACACTCGCGCCATGCTGGGCACGCGGGCGGGGGGAGCAGGAAGAAAGGCAAGGGCAATGAACCTGCAAGCGCCTGCTTTTCATTACCGCCACCGTCCTACTCCTCCTCCGTACACCACATCTCCCCACCTGAGCGCCGCCTTGTGCTCAATAATCTTGACTGCCACTGCCGACAGCTTGGCCGCGTTCGCCCGCACCACGCCAGGAGGGAGGTTGCCTGCGACGTCGGCGTGCTCCTTGGCGGCTTGCACCAGAATGGACGTGAGCTGCGGGCCGGGTTTGGGGCACACAGTGGGGCCAGCGAGTGTTTGCAGCGATGCGTACGGCAGGTACCCTCAAGTACCGTTTCGTGGGGATGACACGTGGGCATGCATGCAGGTGTTGCTGCGGTGTGCCCTCCAACCTCCCAGCAAGGGGTGCCTCCTTGAGCCATGGCAACAAGAAGAGTACTACCCAGATGCCTGGGGACGCGAGCTCTGGAATGCATGCCAGAAGGAGGCCACTTGCTCGCCCTCCTCCCTAACACAGCAAAGCCGGCACCATCTGGATAGTGCCCCCTCACCTCCCGCATGCGCTGCAGCGGCGACTTCAGACCGCAGTCGCGGAGCTGCTCTGCCACGGCATCTATCTTGGTTAAGGCTTCCTGCATCTGCTTCTGCGCCTCCTGGGTGTCGACGTACCGCGCCAGCAGGTCCTGCAGGGCAGGGGCCAGGCGGCACAGCGCATCCCAGCACCATCACATTTGGCAGGCGGGTGGGTGCGGCAGGAGCAGCAGAAAGCAGGACTTGCACTAGAGCGTGCCTTTGCAGCTGCCCACCAACATGCATGCGCATCATAGTTTGATGTGCACGCGAGGAGCAAGGGCAGAGCACAGTCAGCTGCCATTGCAGGCTACATACAGCCGACGCAACAACTGGCAGAAACAGCCTAGGACAGGGCACTTGCAGCGGCCACAGGCTAGGCCACACACATTCGGCAACAACACAGCTGGCTGCACAGACATGCCAAAGACAACGCGCCTGCCAGCCAACCTACCTGCTGGTCCTTGGTGAGGGCTGGGATCCAACGCATCCTGAGCATGACGTCGGCTCCGCATGGGTCCACCGCCTCGGCCAGGCTGCGCAGCTGCCACAGCACTCGCCGGCTGACGACCATCATGGCCGAAAGTAATGGCAGGTTGCACGCTTGGGCAGCAGCCTGGTGGTGGGGAGCGGAGGCAGCATGCAGAGATGGCGGCGGCAGTGAGGGCGGCGAGCGCGGCAGGCGGGGGCGAGGGGGATGAGCATGCAGGTGGGGGCGCGCGTGCGAGACCAGAGGGAGTGGCAGTGCAGGGTGTGCCAAATCATGCCGGCGCTTGCGGTGCCCAGAAGCATGCGTCCCCTCCACTGAATTGCTGGCATGTATCACCAGCCAGCCTGCCATTGCACCCCAAGCCAATCAAGCATGCCTGCCCAAGCGGGCACCTCCGCTTCCCCCCCTGCCGCCACCCACCAGGACCATCTCGGTGCCAGCATCCGCCTTGGCCAGCGACCGCATCGTGAGGGACACCAGCTTGGTGAAGCACGGGTCACACTCGTGCTTGAGGCTCTGCAGGAGGTGAAGGGTGGGCAAATGCCATGAAGGAGGCAACAGAGGATGAACATGGGAGGCGGGCATCACAGCAGAAGTGCAGCAGGCATGGGCAGCAGGCACAGCGCACAGCAGCAGGATGAGCAGTGCACCACAGCATGTCAAGCACCACCCGCCCGCTGCCCAGCTGCTGCCATTCCCAACCCACCTCCACTGTAGACATCTCGTCTGGCAGAATGCCAGCGTCGCGCAGCGTGCGTGCAAAGCGCACTGACCGCGCCACCGGCGCGCACAGGTAGTGCGCCTCCCGCTTCTGGAAGGCCCACAGGTCGTCCGGCACGTTGAGCAGCAGGGCCTCCACGCTGCACACAGCGGTGGGTGTGGGAAAGTGTTGGGGACGGCAATAGCGGGTGGGTTCTTGGGGGCAGCTGGGTGAGGCAGCCGGTTGGCACACAGAGGGGAGGGTGTGTTGTGCAGATAAGCGGGCAAAGCCGCCGCCGCCGCCGCCAACGCCCCAAACTGCCAACTCGTCAACCCAAGCTGGAATCACATGCTGCCATGTGAAGTGAAGCACCCTGAAGCTCCACAAGCAGGCCTCCTGTCCCGCAACCTTCACCTCTTACCTGAAGTCAACCGTGTGACGCAGCAGGCCGGCCAGGTAGCGTGCCACGTCAGCACCCTCCCGGTTGCCCCCCTTCAGGTCCTCAGCCGCCGCCACCACCAAGCCCCTCACTGCAGCACAGGGCAGGGAGAGAGCGCAGGAGCAGGGCAAAGTCTGGGGCAGGCGGTTCAACACGAGGGGGCGGCGCGTCATGGCAAGTCGCATGCGAGGGTCGCAGTGCAAGTGAGGGCTGCTCCGGCATGCGCTGGTACGCAGAGCCCTGCAGTGGTCATACAATTCAGCAGTGCTGCTGCAGCCCATTCACGCCCGCTCACGGTAGTGCCGGTTGCCGACCACGGGCATCACCCGCTGCCGCCAGCCAATGGCACGCTCCTGATGCGCGTGCGCATCTTGCAGCGCATCTTGGTCCACGACATCACGCTGTAGGGCAGGCAGCACAGGTCAAGGGGAAGGAGGGGTGGCAGGGAGGTGTCGGCAAGCGAAGTGCAATGGTGCCGGGAGGCGTCGGCAGGAGAGCTGCAATGGTGGCGGCTGCAGCAGCGCCTGCCCGCCTGCAGCTGTGGGCTTGCAGAGTGCATTGCCCTGCTGTCAACCAGACACGCCACCCGCAGGCCCCGCCCTCCAGCCCCACCTTGCCAATGGCGGAGATGAGCGCCCCGCACTGCAGCTCGCTCAGCTTGGCAGCACCCACAGCAGCGGCCGCCATGTGGTCAATGAGCGGCTTGATGCAGCTCTCCAGGCAGTCAATGTAGGGGTTGATGATGTCCTCCGCCCGCCCGCCTGCCAGGTGGGACACCGCCGCTTGCACCACCACTGTCCAGCTGGCCTGCAGGGCACAGGTCGGGCAGGGCAGAGTGCAGCAGCGTGAGGCAGGAAGTGGCGACGGGCCGGAGAGGTCCGGCACGCAGCAGGAGCGGGACAATAGGCGGAGGCGGGTGGGGAGGATGAGCAGGCAGGCAGGGCGCACAGCGCGTGGCTCACATCAAGCCAGCACCCACCGCGCATGTTTGCTTTGAGCCGCCGCAGCGCCACTCCTCGCTGTCCAGCGGCACCCGCCGCCCAGCCGCCCGCCCTGCCCCGCCCCCACCGCACACCACCCACCCGGTAGTTGACAGCCGCCTGGCAGTGCACCACCTTGTCGAAGACAGGGCAGTCCAGGACTGCCGCCACCACGGGCACAGCCATCCCCAGGTCGAGCTTGTTGTCCTGCAGGCAGCGGGCAGGCCAGGGAGTGCACCGGGTGAGGTTGAAGTGAGAGAGGCCCCAAGCTCAACTGACTGGCTGAGCCAGTGCCGGGCTGGCGGGCGGCTGGACGACATGCCAGGAGGCGGATATGAGCAAGCAAGCAAGCTGCGCCCTTAAGGGCGCAGCGCAAGGCCAGAATGCACAGGCCAAGGCAGCTTGAGCTTGCGCAGTGAAGCCGGTGCTGGTGCACTGTGAAGCTGGCAGGGGGCGGGGCACCCACCGCAGCCTGTTGCGACACTGGGCGGTACTTGCGGCGGATGTACACCCCGCAGGGCAACTCCAACCAGGCTGCGTGTGCGCGGTGGGAAATCACAAGGCCAGGTGAATGGGACGGGGGAACAAGAGGGTGTGGTGGCCGGCGGCGAGGTGGGTGCTGCAAGGCGGAGTGCAGCAGCCAGCGTTGGGCATGCGCCGGCCACCCATCAAGCTGCTTACTATCTGGGTCGGGGCGTGGGCCATCTGTGTACACACAGAGGACTGCAAGGAGCAATCAGACGCAATGGCTTGGCGGTCAGAGCTGCACGGCAAGGCTGCAAGGTAGGGGCGGGAAGAGCCGCCGCTGCGCACGGGCGGAGGGCAACCGCAGGCAAGCTGCAGCGACGGCCAGGCCTCCCATCTGACGGGCGCCGCTTCGTGACTGAAGTGCTGCCCAGCGCAACCCCCCTGCACTTACGGCGGCTGTCATCCATGCTGATGCGATGCCGCGCCAAAAGTGCCTCGTCCGCTTCAGCCGCCGCGGGCTGCCGCCGCCTGTCCCTGCGGGATATCGCTCAGGAGGCCTGGCCTGGCAGCGGCGATGCCTGGGCGCCTCGCAAACGGCTCAAACAGAGGGGCTCAGCCGGGCGGCCAGTGGACAAGATAGGGGGATACGTGAGAGACAACTGCCCGAGCCTCTCAGGCGGAAGCAATGCGCAGTACAGATTGCCGGCCGCTGTAGCAGCGTCCAGGTTCCCAGTCAGCATGCGCCGCCGCCGCCGCCGCCACGGCCAGGCCGAGACCCCAAGCATCCAGGAGGGCTGCATTTTCAATGTGAAGAACCGCTCATCGTGTCCATAATTGTAGGTTGCACTGAAAGTACATCATTGCCTGCAGATACTTGGCGATACAGCCTCAACAGGCGGCAGTACGGCCCGCGCAATTGCAAGCGGCCAGTGCCCATCCAGCGCCCTGCTGCCTATGCCTTACCCCCCTTACCAATGCTGTGCGTCCAGGCAGCGCCTCTGATGTGCTAGGCGAGTGGCCTGCCTGTTCACATGCATGCGAAGCTGTACAAAGCTGGCTGCTGCTGCTGCCAGCTACCTCGGGAGTGGGTGTCCAGTGGGCCCCCACCGCGGCCTTGTGCCCCACGCTGCCGGTACGGCCTGTTGGGTGCACAGCTTTGCAAATTTGTTTAAACTGAGCGGTAGTAATGGGCGCACTTGAAAGGCGGGGGCATGTCCGCACAGATAGGGTGATGGGTGCGTGCACTGTGGGGGCCCCTCGGCCAGGGGGGGGAATACAGCCCTGACGGCTCCTCAACGCCAAGGCCAAAGATCTGCTCGTGCCATGAGCTGGCAAGCCGTCCCGTCACAGGCAGTGTGCAGCCGTCAGCAGCTGGTCCTTATTACGCTGCTACCATCGTGCTGCTGCTGCTGTACGCATGCCCCCAGCGCGCTTCACCGTCCGCCGGCCGGAGGGTGATTGCTGCGCGCCACACGCATGCGCCCGCCCGGCACTCCTCACAGCGCGCTGCGCCCGCCAGCAGCCGCCCGGTCCACTTTGAGGCAGCGGCTGGGCACCACCTTGATGCCTTCCTTGGCCAGCCTTTGCTCAAAGTCGGGGTGGCTGCGACATGGCGGGAAAACGCGGGGTGCGTGGGTGTCAAGGGAGGGGCCAGGCAGCGGTGGGCGGGGATGGGTGTGAATGATGCACGGACATGTGGTCTACATGCTGGCGCCAGTGTGTGGGTGAGTGCAGCAAGCGCCAGTGACTGCAAGACGCAGCAACCCAGGGCAGGAGCCGATGGGTAGCGGTGGGGGTGGCTGGTGCATGGTGGCAAGGCAACTCGGCCATCCGTTCAGCCCGCCAGCCTGCTCCCTCCCGCCCCTCTCCGCCACCCCAGCTATGGCGCACCCGATGCCGCTTTGCAGCCACACGCAGGCGGGCCGGGGCTGCATGGCCAGAATGTCGTCCAGATGCTGCGGGGGGCGGAGGGTCGTCGTGGGCCGGGGGGCAGCGGGGCAGGCCAGATGAGCATCGCTAAAGGCACCATCACGCAGGGGACGGGGACCATGTTTGCCCACACACGTCGCCAGCATTGCCCAGGCCGCACACTTTGGGGGAGCGGAAGGCACCTACGACGTCCTCAAAAGCATCCCTCTCCCTCTCTGCACAGCTGTCTCAGCCTGCACAGCGTCCCACAACCTACCCAGCACATCGCGCATGCCCCTCTGCCACCCACCTGTTTCGCCTGTCCTGCCCCCAACTCTCTGCCGCCAGTCGCCCCATCCCCCGCTCCCAGCGTTGCCCCACCCCCTTCCCCCGTCATTAACCCCCCCGTCACCAGAGGCAGCCCCCGCCCCCAAGTCACCCCATCCCCACTCCGCCTGTTGCCCCACCGCCCCGCCCCGCCCTTATGGCCCCCGCCAGGTCACCTGAGGCAGACCCTGCCCCCCAGTCACCCCATCCCCACTCCCAGTGTTGCCCTCACTGCCCCACCCAGCCACCTGAGGCAGGTCCTGCGGGCGGCGAAAGACGTCCAAGATGTCTACAGGCTGCTTGATGGCCTTGAGATCCCGCACCACCGGCTGCCCCAGGATCTCCTTGACCTCAGGGTAGTACACTGAGCGTGAGCGAGGGAGGGGAGGGCAAGTGGGTGCGGGGTGGGGTGAAAGAGGTGCATGGGTTGGGGTGGTGAGCGCTGGGGCCCAGCTGCCACTGCCACTGCCAGGGAAAAAAAGGCGGTCAGGCGGGTGCTGGCATGCACGGCGGCAGCAACAAGTGTCGGCGGCGGGCACCTGCTGCATTGCTGGCCGTCACCAGGAGGGCTGCGGGGCAGGCGGCAGGACAGCAGCGGTGCCAGCAGAGGCCAGCAGGTGGCAGGGATGGCGGCTGGTCTTGCCCACCTGGCACCGGGATAATCTTCACCCCCACGCGTTGCAGGTACTCTGGCACAAAGTAGGCCGGCTGTGAGGCCTGCGTGTCATTCAAAGGGCCACGCAGACAAGGCGAGGTGCACAGAGTGCGGGCGAGGTGCAGCGAGCCGCTCGCAAACAGTGGTGCTGGCATGTGGGGCCAGCTTCACGAGAAGCCGTGAGAAGGGAAGGTCCACACCAACATACCTGCGACTCTGTCTTGATGCCCAGAACAGCGACTGTCTTGGCGCCAATGGCAATCTGCAGAGGCAGGAGAGGGCCAGTGGAGCGGCAGTGGCGGCAGGGCGGGGCGGGGCGATGAGCGGCAGGAGCCCAACTTGGCACGCCTGGGCGTACCTTCAGCGCCTCGTTGTGATCTGTAACGATGTTGGACGCCATAAATGTTGGTCGCTGCCCGCGGTCTCGTCTGCGCGTTGGTGGTGCAAGAAGCGGAGCGGGCTGTCGCAGCCAGGGGCTGTAGCGGGGAATCAGGCTGATCATGCGATGTTGAGCGATCACGGCCTTCTGATTGCAGCGCCCTTGCCATCGGCCTGCTTCTGGATCCGAAAGACCTCCACCTCGGACGCCAGCAGAGCACTCTCAGGCGCAAACCCCAGGTCAGCGGGAGCCAACAATCGCGGCATGCACACCTGAATTTACAATGTCGCTCGCCGCCCGGGCAGCGGGCGGGTTTGCCCGCAACTTGCGCTGTTTCTCCTCTGCAGCGGCCTCCGAGGATGTGGTCAGCGAGATGGTGTCTTATGCACGTGGCAACTTCAAGGTGATCAGCGCAGTTCGCTCGCTGGTGCGCCGCTAGGAGCGCTCGAAACCAATGAGCCAACGAGCAGGCTTGTCCTGTCCCCTCCTGCAGTCCAACCACGAGCAGGCTTTGGATGTCCTCAAGTCGGGACTGCAGTACATGACGACGGGACCAGATGCCGGCAGGTGCAAAGGCCGCCGCCGCCGCCGCCGCTGCCTGCCGTCGCCTGCCGCCTACCGCACCTGCCTTCTGCACCAGGTCGCGTACTGCAAGTGCAGTCACGATCAGCCCATGCCATGCTGAAGCTGCCAACTACGGCATCTTTGCTGTGCGTTGTAGGTTGTACCTAGCACAAGCGGAGGTTGAGGCAGACAGAAACCGCTGGGTGAGCTGGCTACCTCATCGCCACAAGAGTGTTGGTGTGTTGCTGTGGCTGTCCTCGTGCTCTCGGTGCTGGGGTTCATTCTGCTGCAACCCATGCTGCTGGCACTCAATTTGCTGCTGGCGCTGCTGTTGTCATTCCCGCCGTTGTGCCGGACCGCTGCCAATGCATTGCCTCCTCTGGTTATGGCTTCCCCCACAGCAGCTGCTCCTGGCTGCCCCTGCCGCCCTCCGCCTGCCCGCCTCCCCATCCCCCTAGCCCACCCTGTATCGCCCTGCCACCCGCAGCCCGAAGTGAGCGACCTGGCCCGCCGCGCCGCCACCGCCGCCTCGGACGCGGAGCCGTCATCGGCAGCGCAGGCGCTCATAATCGCAGAGGTGGAGCTGCAGGCAGAGTGCGTGTGCGCGCGGGCGGCGCTGGCACAGGGGCGGGACGCAGATGCATTCAAGGCCGCGGAAGTGGTGGGTGGTGGCGGGGGGAGGGGCGGGGTGGGGGGGCGTATTGCTCGAGCCTGTGCAGGGATGTGGCGGGGTGACTGAAGCTGCACAGCAGCGGGGGCAGAGGGCGATGCAATCAAGGCGATGCAGCAGAGGTGCGTGCGGGTGAGGTGGGCGCGGGGAACGGGGCAAGTGGGAATTGAAGCAGGCGGCTTGCTGACGCACGCCACTAGCGTCCGGCCTGCCCCTCTCCTCTGTCCTCCGGGCCACTTTGCCCTGTGGCACCACGCCTCACGCCCTCCCATCTCGGTGCTCCCCACACAGCCCTTCACCCCCGCGTTCCCCCTGCCCACTGACCGTACGCCCATGCCTTCTTCTCCGCTGTGCCACTCCTGAACTTGTGAAGTCCTGGGGCGTGCCCTCGCCGCTTGCCCGCCGCCACTTCCTGTCTCATTGCGCCCCTCGGCCCTGAGCTCTTACTGCTCCCCCGCCCTCCCTGGTACTCCCTCTCCCCCTGCGCTGCCTGCAGTCGATGGAGGTTGCCCGCAGGTCTTTCACTGCCACGGGTGCCGAGGACCGGCGGTGGCAGGGCCTGGTGCTGGCCAGTAGCGCGGCGGGCATGGTGCAGCACGCGGCGGGGGAGTTTGTGTCGGCGGGGGACAACTTTGGAGCAGGTGCGGCGTTGGGAGGACAGAGTTTTTTGCGGTTCTGGAGTGTGCGGGACTGGGGTGGACGGGGGGACAGCTTGAATGGGTTGGTGGGGCAGGCTTGGGGGCTGCTGCCAGGCTCCAGCAGCTGCACTGGTGTTCTGCTCTGCTCTGCTGGCCTGCTGCCGCGCTGCTATGCTGCGCGTTTGCTGATCCACTGCCATTCGCCCTGCACTGTGCTGCCGTGCACGGGGCCACCTGAGCGCCCATAACGGGCCTGCGCCCGTGCCCTCGCCAGCCAGCCGCGTTCAGCCGTGCACAGGGTGGTGCAGGTGCACGCCTGGAGGGGTAGCTGCTGCCATTTACATGTGGGCCGCAGCCAGCGCTGGGAGATGCGACTCAACTACCCAACTCCTGTGGGCTCCCGTCATATTTGCACACCATATCACACTTTTCTGCTTGCCCTGCTGCCTGCCCAGGTACACTTGGTGTCGTTCCGCTGCCCTTTCCCCTTCAGCCTCATCTCTCTGCCGCCTCCTCTGCCTCCTACCCCACGCCTGCCCTCTGCCCCCCCTGGCGTGGCTGCAGTGCTGTCGCTGACGGGTCACCAGGACCAGCGCAGTGGGCTGCCGCCTGACCGGGATCACTTGGTGCCAGAGGCGCTCAAGCAGGTGTGCTTTGTATTGGAATTGTGATTTGCGCTTCGAGGGGTGGAGTGGGACAAGCAAGAGTTGGTCGGGATGGGTGGGCAGTGGAGAGCAGGCAGGCACGTGCCAGTCGGGACCTGAGGCTTGGCGCAGTCGAGCAAGTGGGGAGTGTGCTGGCGGGTGGGCATGTGCAACAATGTTTAGGGAGTAGGATTGCAAGAGGGTGGGCCTCCTGCACCCTGCATCCCACGCCTGCCCCAGGAGTACAGCTGCCCCCCGCTCCGGTGCCCACGTCGCCTGACATGCGGTGACCCACTTCCTCTCTCCTGGGTGTCGGAGGGTTGATGTCAACAGCTGTGCCCGTCCCCCTCTCCCTGCCCCTGCCACCCCATTTCTGACGCTGCCCTATTGAATTCAACTCGCAACGCAGGCTGCTGCGTTCCGGCTGTCGGAGGGGCTGACAGGGGAGGCGCAGCTGCTGGCATCCCGGGCGGCCAAGGCGGCAGAGAAGGCGGTGGAAAGTGCCAAGGGGAGCACAGGTGGGCGCTCTGCTTTAGGGGGGCAAGGGGGCATGGGCAAGTGTTGGGCCACGAGCGGCGGCTGGCGTCGGGGGCAGCCAGGCCGCTGGGAAGGGGTGGCTAACTGATGGTTGGCAAGACGAAAGGAGGCAATCGCAGGTGCTGGGGTGGCGGGGGAGGCGCAACTGCTGGCGGTGCGGGCAGCCGAGGCAGCTGAAGCAGCAGTGGGCAGGGTGGCACAGGTGGGCGCAAGGGTCCCAGGTCGGTCTTGGCAGGCCAAGGACTGTGGGATCGCTTGTAGCGCGCAAGATAATGCTGCGACGCCCAGACCCTCCGCTTCTCCCCGAGTGTGCCCTGCTCCCGACGGCATCATTCGCTCGCTCACCCCCGTTCACCCCCACTTGCCACCCCACCCACCCCTCCCCTCCCCCATTCTTGCAGACGTCCTTCTCTCCCCTGTGTTCACTGGGGAGGTGCTGGCGGATGCGTGGCTCACAGAAGCGCAGGCCAGCATAGCGGCCAAGGCGTGGGAGGATGCAGAGCGGGCGCTGTCAGACGTGAGCCACGCACACACTCTGGATTGTTGCCGGTTGGGGGCGCTGGGAGGGAAGGGGTGTTTGGGGGCCGGGCAGCAGGTTTGAGGAGCCGTAAGCACCAACTTTATCCTGCCCCCAACCGCACTACACTCGCCCCCTGCGGCAGCGAGTCCTGCAGCGGCACCACGTGTGCGCCTGCCCTGCCTCATCCCCACTCACCCCGTGCCCCTATTCTCCCGCACTCCCTGCTCCTTCTCATGGTCCCTGGCGGCACGCAGAGCCATCCAGCGGCACCACGTGTGCACCTGCCCTGCCTCTTGCCCAGTAAACCCACCCCTCTCCACTCTCCTTGCGGCTGCTTACAGGCCCTGGCGGCAGCCATGTTTGTTTGTAGCTGTCCTCATTCTTTGTGCCCTGCCCTGGTCTGCCCCGGGCCGGCCCACTGTACTTTCTTCCTGGCAGGCCTTGGTTGCAGCAGAGCCACTCAGCGGCGGGCCCCCAACCCATGCATCCTGTCTTACCCTGCCCTGTCACCGCCCAATGCCTGCTGCAGGCCTTGGCAGCAGTGGAGTCGATCAGCGGCGAGGCGAATGCACGCGTGGCGCTGGTACTGATGCTTACCGCGCACGCCTACTCGCGCACGGGGCGGGTCACGCTGGCGGAAGGGCTGTACCGGGAGAGCTGCAAAATGCTGCAGCTGAGCCCGGCCGGCGCAGGTGGGCAAGGCGGATGGGGCTGTGTGTGGGCGCTGTGTTGCAGGGGGTGGGCGGAAGCGGGTGGGTTGGAGCGGTGGCACGAACAGAAGCTGCAGCTGAGCCTGGCTTGTGGATGGGCGGGCGGATCACGCTGGCAGGCGGGGTCTGGCAGGTTGGGCGGCCATGGTGGGTGGACAGGTGCATTGCATGGGCGGAGCAATTGTTGTTGTGCAGCTCCGGGGCTGAGGCGTGTTGGTGTGTAGGACGCGGCAGGCAAAGCGCAGGCACGGGGGCACTCGGGACGCTGTTAGAGACGCTGAGCCCCGGCATGCTGCTCTTGCTGCTCCCCTCCCTCTCTTGATGCCCTCGCTTCCTTACGCCCTGCCCTTGCTTGCCGCTCCCTTGCCCCGCCCCAATCACCCGCCAATGTACACACACGAAACGCTATCCATCCCCACCCCTGCAGAGGAGGTGGACTTGCGGGTTGTGCACCCCAGCGTGGGCGCCCTGCTGGCGTGGCGCTACTGCCAGCTGCTCTCTGCGCTGCCGCGTCGCTCCACAGGTGTGCGGCAGGAGAGGCGGGGCCGTGTGCACATGTGGATGGGTGCGGAGCTCACGTGGCCGATGGAGAGGGCGACAGGTTGTGAGCAGCAGGACGAAAGACCAGAAAGTGGGCAGCATGGCGTGCACAGCTGGCGCCTGGACAGCAGCCGCGCCCTGCCAGGCAATGCGCTTGCTCCTGCCACTGCCAGCCTCTGCCTCTTTTCCAGAACTACATACCCTGCCTCTGCTGCCGTAGCCTGCGGCAGGAGCGTGGGAAGAGCTGGCAGGCGCACCGCCCAAACTTCCCTCATTCACCACGCACACCACTTACGGTGGTGCCTCCTCTCACCCCTCCATTTGCAGCCACCTCCCCCCAACCTCTGCAAAGGCAGGGGCATGAGACAAGCTGGCCTACCGTCTTCCTCTACTCTGCTTTATGTCTGGTTGCCACACCCGCTGTCACACCCACCCCTGTGCAGAGGCGGCGGCATGGGAGAAGCTGGCGCGGGCGCTGCATGAGGAGGCCCCCATTGGGGGGCTGGGGTCGGCGCCGGAGACGACGTTTGGCACGCTGGATGCCCTCTCGGTGCGTGGTGTGGCCTGGGATGGGTGCATGGCGTGCCCACGCTGTGCGTGGGGTGGGGTGGGTGGACTGCCCTTGTGGTGCGTGGGGTGGAGTGGGTGGACTGCCCTCTAGGTGTGTGGGGTTGGGTGGGTGGGTGCATGTAACTGCTTGGCGCGGGCGCTGCATGAGGAGGCTCCCATTGGGGGGCTGGGCCAGCGCCGGAGACTACAGCTTGCACTCATGATGCCCTCTTTGGTGTGAGGGGTGGGTGGGTGGCAGCTGGTCGAGGGGATAGAAGGCGGGTAGAGGAGGGCTACTGCCGGGCTTGTCGGCACTGCAGGCGGGCAGGGGAGAGGGCAACTGGATGCGCTCACGGCGCGTGGGATGGGACGCTTGGGTGGGATGGCTGAATACAATGGGTGAATGAGCGGCGGCTGTGCGTGCTCTCGACGCTTATGGGGCAGGAACTGTGGAGGCGGGCACCCTGGCAGGCGGGCAGGCACGACAGGAGCCAGGCGGCTCGCTTGGCTGGCGCCTTTGTCTGGCGCCCATATGTCGCCCCCTGTCCCTCACCCCGGCCGCCTCTCCCTTCCCGCGCAGTCAACCGTCCCACACACCCCTCCCCCTCACTGTGCCAATCCCCTCCCCCACCGCCTTGGCTGGTGTGCAGGGCAAGGGGCAGGCGGGGCGCGGCGTCGTGCTCGACTTGATGTGCCGCCGCGTGCTGCCCTGCGAACTCTGACCCCTTGCCTCACCAGCGGCAGCGATGGGCAGCACGGCAGGCGGGCGGGCGGGCGCTGAGTGTTGGAGAAAGCACGTAACAGAATGCTGCCGGAAGAGCGGGCACGGGGTGGATGCTGCCGGAAGGCACCGCCCAGCTGAGCATGGGCCCCTACTGCCCCTGCACCAAATCCACATGTAAAGCAACTGCAAAGCAGAGCATGCCATGGCCAGCAGGCCAGGGGGTGCAGTGGAGGTCGGGAGTTTGAATGGAGTGGAGAGGTGTTGATCCCCGACAGCTTGAGGTGGGCCGTTGCCATCTCCTGCACACGGCATGTAGGTCTCAAAGGGCGGGAGCCGTATGTGCGCCCGCCCCCCCCGCCCCCCGCCCCCTCCTCACAACTTGGATTGGCTTACACAATTCACAAGGAGAGCCACTCACAAAGTTGTCAATGGGCGGAGCCATTCAACAGCAGTTCACAGAATTGCAGTGCACAGTGACAAATAGACCAGGAGGACAGCACTCAGCATGTTGCAATCATCAGCATCAGGCATCAGTTCACAGATGGACGGAAAGGGGACAAAAGAGGGGAAAGGGGGGGTTGCAGCTTGGGGAGCCTGCACAATACGCGTGGCAGGCGTGCATTTGCTGCAGAAGCTGGCTAGCTGCCACGCAGTGAATCCGTGGTGTGCCGTGCCAGCCCCGCCTCTTGGCAGTGCCACCACACACGCCACGCCATGCATGTGGGCGCAGCCTGCTCAACAGGCCATTACTGCCGTTGCGCTCGTGCCGCAGCGTGTGCGTGCGCTGCGGGCCGAGCGCTCTGGCAAGGCACCTCGCTACGTGTGGTGCCGCCACACAAGCGGGCGTGCTGTGAGCACTGCGTTCAGCACCCCTCACACACCAGTTGGTGCGTTGGGGGGCCTGCGAAGGCCTCGCAGCACTTGGAGCCGCTCCCGATGGGGCTCGGTGCCTCGCGCGCCGCACGCCTCTTCACCTCACACAGATGGAGCACCTGGTGGGCTTGTTGTCGGAGTTTGCGGTCCACAGGTCGCGGCAGGGCTTGTCCAGCTGCAAGCAATTTGCAGGTGGAGATACAGAAACTTGAGTTCACGGGGGTCAGCAAAAAAAAACAATTACCCCAGCTGTGCACACAGCTGGCGGCCGGTCGCCGCTGCTGCGCAGGCAGCAAGGCAGACAGCGGTGGTCAGTTGCTTGCTGGGAGCTGGGGCAGTGGCTGGCAGCAGGTCAAAGAGGCAGCAGACAAGAAGAAGATTAGACACTGAATTGCAGGGGGCAAGGATTGACCCAGCTGCCGACAGGTGGGCAGGCACTGTTGGTTGGGTTTCCACCCACGGGGCGCAAGTGGCGGGTAGGCAGGGCCAATGCCCCTCTGAGGAGTCCAGCAGCCTGCCTGCTCTGCCCGAGGTCACGGTGCTGCCTTACTCGAGCCACCCAAGGCCACCACCATGCCTCACTGCCGCTGTCTCCCAGCTCAGACCCGAGCCTTTTGCCAGGTGCACCCCCACACTGCCGGTTTTCACGTCACAGCTGGGCCCTGGTCCCCCCGAGCCTGTGTCAGCTACACCCCACCTCCTTGCACCCCCGCCGCATTCCTAAAATCCCGGCGTCGACGTACCACAACACTGGCATGTCGGGGCGGCGGCGCAAGGGCGGGCAGCAGCGGCGCAAGCCTCCCACTCGCCCATGCTGACACCCCATGCTCCCATATCTTTAAACCCCTAGTCTAACACAACGTGGCATTGGTAAGGCAAAGATGGGTAAGCCATTGTGTAGCAGTCCAGTTGGGCCCCCACCATGCTCAGCACCTGCCCCTCACTTTGCCCCTGTTCGCCCCAGCCTGGCCTGGCCCCGCCCCACCCGCTAACCTTGACATTGGTGTACTCCAGCTTGTAGTCAAAGGTGGGGTAGGACTGCTTGTAGCAGTCCAGCTGGCAGCGGTTGTAGATCACCCGGGTGAGGCGCTTGGTGGTGCGGGTGGGCTTGCAGGCGGAGTTGTTGGGGTTGCAGGTCAGGTTGAACAGGGACACACAGATGGGCGCAAACTGCGGGCCATGGAGTGGAGGGAAGGTGTCCTTGATGATGCAGATGGGGGCAGACAAGCGGTAGAGGGAGGTCGGCGGGAAACACGCGTGTGGGTTGGGGGGGGAGGGGGGGGAGGCAGCGGTAGCGCTGGTACAGTGTGCGGCGGCACTGCGGCTATGGCGGCGGCAGCCAGACAAAGGGCACGCCGCATGCTGGCGGCACGTGCGCACAGGCACCAGCATCTGTCAGTTTGGTGAGGGCAGACACTCTTGCTGCAGTGCATTGCTGCACTGCAACCACGGGTATCTGACATTTACTCGAAATGTGTGAAGCCCACGGCAGCTGCCCCGCACCTTCTTGCCGCGGCAAAAGGACAGGCAGCGGGAGGTGGCGCTGCTCCGGGCGCTGCACAGCAGGTGTTTGCAGCAGAGGCCGGCATACATCAGCGCCGCCTCTTCGAGGACAAGGGCGGACTCAACGCAACCCAGCACTGGTCAGGGGTCTCATGAATGGATGATCACCCACGGGTGGGTGTGGGTGTGGCCACGAGGGTTCCTCCATCACAGCGACCGTCTGCCCCCCGACCGCTGGCAACCCTTCACCTGGCCGAAGCCAACGCCGCCAGCAGGAGTGCGGCTATCAAGAGGCAGCGGCGCATCATGAACTCTCGAACAAGGGTTGCCCAGCTGCCGGAGTTTGTAGGAGTGCGATTCGCTGCAACACCTATGCGTTCGTGATGCCGGCGGGATCATGTCGCGGGATTTTGTCCTTGTTCCCGATTCTTTCTACCCACACGCCACCAGTACCACTAGCCGAGGCGCAGCTGTGTATATCACGTTGTATATCTTGCTTTTTTTTGCTTTGGGGGTTTACAATATGATTTCCGCAGACAAAGTGCGACCCAGACCCCTGGACTGGCAAGGGGCCGCCAGGATTGCAAGCACGGGAGAAGGAGCACCCGTGGAAGCACAGCGGGCTGACTGATGCAACGGGCTGATATGGAGCAAGAAAAAGGTTTGTGCAGGGGGAAAGGGTACTGCAATGTTAGTGTTGGGGAAGCGTACCACAACTGCTGGGTGCAACATGTTAGTGGGATGCTTGTCTCGGGTGAGGGGGGATGCCTGGCCCCAAACCACCACCTACAGGCGGCTGCGCCCAACAGCAGCAGGCCAGGCGGAGGCGCGGGCAAGCGGTTCAGACCGGCTGGCAGGGGACCGGCAGAAAAGTGCAGCACAGTTAACGCGCTGAACTGGAACTGTGACTGTGAATCTGACAGGTGGTCTGCACGAGGTCTGTATCGCAAGTTTCATTGCGGAGAAACAGACTGTAAACACAACTTGCTTGCTTGTTTGTGTCTCATTGCGGAGAAACGGACTGTAAACACAACTTGCTTGCTTGTTTGTGTTTACAGTCCGTTTCTCCGCAATGAGACTTGCGATACAGACCCCCAAGAGGCAGCTGGGCTGGGGGGAAACAAGAAAGCAAGCACGTTAACGTGCCGGGGCTGAGCCCTCTAACCTGGTCAAGCAGTACCTGGGGAGGGAGTGGTGGGTGAAAGCGGCACAGCAGCGCACAAGCTGGCCAGTCGGGCGCAGAAAGGGGCAGGAGAGCGGCGGGCGCCTGGGAGCCACCCCCGAGAACACGGGCATGCTT
>JAPTJF010000188.1:0-109855 GCA_029339195.1 Micractinium sp. NFX-FRZ
CATGCCTGCCGTTGCACTCACCCCACCCCTCCCCGCCCCGCCCCGCTCCGCTCACCACACCAGTCCCGGCGGCACAACCAGACCACTGCCGCCCGCATCATCAGCAACAGGGCAGCCGTACCTTGCCCCCTGTCCAATTTTACATGCCTTTGTTCCTGTGTAGATCAGTTCTCTTCCTTGTACGCCATTAATGGCTTCCACCCCCTGCCTTGCGTTTGATGTTCTGCTTGCTCCTCCCCGTTCTGCCCTTTGCACTTGCCCCGCTCGTCTCACGCCTCACCAGCCACGATCCCTGTCTCAACTTGCTGTGATGGCTTGCCACGCTGCCCAACACCGCCTTGAGTTTAAGGTGGCAACGCCTGCACAGCCTCAGCCTGCCAACCTGCTGGCCTCGGTGGTCACCGCCTTCACCAGTGGTCGTTGCAGCAGAGTACCACGGTGTGAGCGCCGAGTCATCTGGCACCAGCAGTGCTTCTTACGCTGCTGTGACTCTCACGCTTCCCAAAGCTCGCTTGCCGGGATTGCCAGCAGAAGCTGCAGCGCAGGAAGGAAGGAAGCGCACCGACCCTGCAGGCGGGAGCGGGCGCAGCGCAGGCGGGCCCGCCAGAGGAGGCACTCTCAGTAGGTCACTTGGTTGACGTCGCCTGCATTATTGTGACAATCACTACGATCAAATACAGCAGACGAAGCGCTATGGCAGCCCGTGCCTGGGCAGCCCCGGCACACACTCCCGCCTACCGCGTGCTCCTGCGGCCACGCGTATCGGTTCAATGCAGCGCGGTCGCGGGCAAATGTTGGATCGTCGGCGCCGGGCCGGGGCCAGCCGACTTGCTGACCGTGAGTGCCGCGGCTATTGCCGCCACCGCCTTCCGCTCTTGCCGGCTTGTGTTCCTGACGGGGGGCTTTCGCCTACCGGCTTTGGCTCCCACGTCACCACATTCCGACCTTCCGCTGTGTGCCCACTCACAGATCCGCGCAGCTGATGTGCTGCGGCAGGCTGAGGTGGTGGTCTTTGACGATTTGGGCGCTCAGGCGGCCGTCGAGGCGTACGCACCACCCACCGCTGAGCGTATCTATGTGGGCAAGCGAGGCGGCCAGCCCTCCATCAAGCAGCCAGAGATAGATGCAATACTGGTGCAGGCGGCTGCGTCGGGGCGTGCGGTGGTGCGGCTCAAGGGCGGCTGCCCTAGCGTGTTCAGCCGGGTGCGTCAGGAGCCGCAGGGGAGGGGCAGTTGGTGGGCTTGCCCAGGCCATTCCGATAGCCTGTTTGAAGGCGTTCTCATCATTGGCTGCTGCTTCGGTTCGAGTGCCTCTTCAACAGCAGCTCTGCCGGCGCCTGTTTGCGCTGCCGCCTGCCCTGCTCCCCCCGCCTGCCCTGCCACACTCCAGCCTGACGAGTCGCCAGCCTGGCGGGCTTCACCCACAGTCTTAATGCGCTTCATATGACAGTGTACGGACCATCCACAACATGTAGTAAGACCGCTTCCAATGAATTCCACCCCTGCAGGTTCACTCTGAGCTGGCGGCGTTGCAGGCAGCAGGGATTGAATGGGAGCTGGTGCCGGGCGTGTCGTCAGCGCTGGCGGCACCGATGTTGGCAGGTGCGCTGCCTGTTTGTGCCAAACACCATGCTTCTGCGGCCGCCACACAGCGGTATACACCACCACAGAACGCATGCACGTGACGGTGGCGTGAGCGCCCTGAGCAGCACCCTGCCTCCAATCCAGCCTCCCCTGCAGCACTCGAGCTTTGTACCTGTGCGTCTGCTGCTCACCCTCAACACCTGCAGGGTTCCCGCTCACCCACCCTGAGCTGAGCCGTGCCTTTGCTGTCACCAGCTCCCATGACCCCGCCGCCATGGATTGGCCTGCACTGGCGGTGAGCAGCGGTGCCTGGCTGGGCGGCAGTCCTGCTTGGGAAGATAAGCAAGGGCCCTGGGGAGGGCTGCATGCCAACAACAGCGCTGCTTGCGGGAGCCGTCACACTTGGACAGCGCGCTGCAAATTTTGCCCCTGCACTGGTTCGGACTGCTGCCTTTGCATTGCTTTGCCTGCGTGGCTTGCCCCACCACCCCACCCAGGGAGGCAAGGAAGCGGGGCGGTGATGCACCGCCTGCCTGGCCACCCCACGCCGCCCCTTGTGCAGGCAATGGACACTTTGGTGCTGCTGATGGGGGGCCGCAGCTTGCCCCAGATTGTGGAGCAGCTGCAGCAGCATGGTAGGGTAGCAGATGTACCCGTGGCGGTGGTGCGGCAGGCGGCGGGGGAGGAGCAGACGGTATGGCGCGGCACTCTGGGCAGCATTGTGCAGCAGACGGCGGGGGAGCGGCTCTCGCCCTGCATCATTGTAGTGGGGGAGGTGGCGCGAGCATGAGGGAGTGCATCGATTGAATCATTTTGTAACAAATCGTTGGTTGAATGAATGAAGAGCAGGGAGCTTCCTGCCCCCTGGGCCCCCACAGCGGTGGCGGCGAGGCTGTTGCAGGGCAGCACGCGTAGCAGCTCAGCTGGATGGCGGCTCTTATGCATGGCGCCCATACTATCTGGCTTTGGTCCCTCGGGCTGTCAGCCTTGAGCGTTGCCGACTGCCCGCCCCGCTGGGTTTTGCCGACTTGCGCTGACGGCCTCCCCTGTTTCTGCTCTGCCAATTGAGATTGAGAGCTATTTCGCACACACACAGCCTCCCAGGTCTCCTGGACGGGTCGCAACCCCCGCAGACTTGAGGAGCCGGAGGGGCAGCACCGCCGCAGCCGGGCGACAGCCAGGCGACCGGGTCTTGGAGGCCATGAGCGCCCGGAAGCAGCGCATAGTGTGGCCGCAGGAGGGCTATGACGAGGCGGCGGAGCGGCAGGGCGGCCCCAGCGGTGACAGCCGCCCGGTCCCTGCCGCCGCCGGCGCAGCTACCGCAGCACAGCCCGCGTCAGCCGGGCCCACCTATCGCATCATGTACAGCTCTGAAGACTCGTTCAGCGATGGAGAGCTGCATGTGGAGCGGCGTGCAGGCAGCGTGACGGCCTGGTACCAGCATGGCGCAGCCAGCAGCAGGGGCGGCTCGCCCCAAAAGACGCCACGGGGCGCCGGCGAGCCAGGCGGCACAGGCGGTGGAGAAGACGGCGACGATGAGGCCGCGCCGCTGCGCAGCTCCGTCACAGTAGTGCTGCACGATGATGCCGCTGATGCCGGTGGCAGCGGCAAGGCCGGGGCGGCAGCCGGCCAGCAGGAGACAGATGGCGTGGTGTCTTGGGAGACGAACAACCTCTTTGACTACATCCGAGGGCTGCAGCAGGCGGGGGAGGCGGCGCCTGGCGAGATGGACAGGTGCGGGGCTGGGAGGGCATCAAGGGAGGTGTGCAGGACGAGGGTTGCCTGTGTAGGTGACCCCACAGGTCGCCGCATGCAGTGTGCTTGCTGAACGTGGCATGCCTGCTGAACGTGCCACTCGGGGACGTAGCAGGCTGGAGAATAGGCCAACACGTGCCCTCCGTCCCTATCGGCTGCCCGCTTCCCTGCAGCGAGGAGTGGGCACGGCGCATCGGGGCCCTGCGCCAGGTGCTGCGTGAGCGGGATGGCGAGGTGGCGGAGCTGCAGCGGCTGCTGGAGGAGCGGGCGGGCGAGCTGGAGGGGCGGGAGGCTGAGCTAGCGCAGCAGGTGGACCGCGTTGCTGAGCTGGAGCAGCGCATTGCTGAGCTGGAGCAGCGCATCCGCCAGCTGGTGCGCCAGCTGGAGGCGGCGCAGGCTAGCAGCAGCAGCCGAGGTGAGCGCGCTCCAGCTGTTGGGGAACGTGGGTGCTGGACACACAGTGTATTTTCTGCCTCAGGCCTCATTCAAATGGCATGGGAACTCACAGCGCACTGCTTAGCTCAGTTTGTGGTCCCACAACACTCTCTCTGCAGAGCTTCCCGCCCCCAAGGCGCACATCAACATCCACACCGGCGAGCCGGGCGTAGCGCATGCCAGCCAGAAGCGGCGCCTGGCCCCAACTGCGGCGGCCTTCACCCCCGCCCAGCCAGACAGTTACTGCGTGCAGCTGCCGGCGCAGTCGTATGCTGAGCACCAGGGCTGCGGCTTATGGCAGTCTATGTGGCAGTCTGTGACGGACTCTTTGCAGCACCACCCGCGGCGGTGGGGCGCGGCCGTCGCCGCCCTGCTGCTCCTGCTGCTCATCGTGCTGTGCGCCACGCTGGTGCCGGCGGGGCGCCGCCGCGCGCAGCGTCCCGCATTCCTGGAAGCACCCAGCGTGGCGGGTGCTGGCGCAAGCTGGGTGGACCTGTCAGTCCGCCTGGATCGCCCTGGGATGCTGAGCTACATGGCCTTCAGGCAGTCGGATCTCAACACGCAAGTCCCGGGGCTGGGGCGCACGCTGATGGAGCTGATCCAGGAGGAAGACGTGCAGGCACGGGCGGTGTACGCCGCCTCTGCACCCTCCTTTGCTCTAGACCCAGGCGACGCCCCACAGGCTGCTCTGCAGTCGCTGGCTGTGGCCTGCGGATGGGCACCAGTGGCTGACGCCAGCTCAGACGGCAGCCGTCCAGCTGCGCGGCTGTCCGTGCTGTCTGCCTCTGGCGGCGCGTCTGCAGCCTGCGCGCCCGCCGCTGCCGCGCTGCCCGGCCGCTGCGCGCGCTGCCCCTTCCTGGAATCTGGCACCGCCTACACCCTGCTGCTGGTGGCCGCCACCCCCAGCGGCAAGGGGCTGAGCGGCGTGCAGGTGGTGAATGCAGTCACTGGTGATGCCGCTGTGAACGTCAACACTCTAGAGCCGCCCTACGCAGACAACATCACTGAGCGCGGGTTTGATCTGCATGTCAAGCTGAACGTGCCAGGTGGGTGCTGCCTGCAAGCACGCCGCGGGAAGCGCGTGCAAGCAGTGCAGCAGAACTGTGCGCTGCAGCAGGCAGTGGCTGCTGGGAAGCACTGTCCAGCTCTCGCTCACCGCTGACATCCTCTTTGGAAACTGTGCCTCTTCGGCAACGGTTGCAGGCACGCTGTACTATGCTGTTGCGTACGACCGGTTGTATGCCAACTACGGCGCATCCCTGCTGGCCTTTGGGCAGCTCCCTCCACCGGCAGCTGCTGTGATTGGCGCAGACCCCGCTGCCTTCAAGGGGGGGCTAGTGGCGGCCGGCAATGTGTCAGCAACGGCTGCAGGGGAATGGGTGCACACTGCTGTCAGGCCTCCCTGCGTGGGAGTGCTGTGCGCACAGAGCCAGTGGGGGCTGCAAGGCGGCACCCCTTGCAGCATCTTCTTGGTGGCAGTGGATACCTTTGGTACCGCAGACCCGGCGCCAGCAGTGCTCAGTGTCACCACCGCACCCGCGACGTCAGCACCAGCGCTGCTTCCTGGCAGCCAGCCTGCCAACGTTACCGACAATGGGTTTGGCGTGGCGGTAGCGCAGGACGCCGCGGGTGGTGTCTACTACACGCTGCTAGCAGCCAAGCCTGGCGTTGGCACGTCAGGAGGCAGCGTGGCGCCTGGCAGCTGGGGCAGCGTCGGCGGGCTGTCCCCTGGAGGCGGCCGCCGCCTGTTGACAGCAGCTGCAGGAGCGCCAGCGCTGGGCAGTATGGTGCAGGGTCATCTGCGGAGCGACCCTCGTTGGCAGCGACAGCTGCTGGAGGAGCAGCCAGCGCCTGGCTCGCTGGTTGCGCCCACTTGCTACCCTGCCAACCGCACCTGCACCCAGACCCCTGCCACCGTCTTTGCTGGCACAGCAGGGCTGGCAGGCAACTTTGACGTCGTGGCCTCCGGCTGCCTGCCGGTGCCAGCAGCAGGACAGCCCCTGGCGCTTCCTCCATTCACCGGCCTGCAGAACAACACCCTCTACCACCTGATGCTGTCCACAGAGGATACAGCGGTGCCCCAGGCACGCCGCCTGCAGCCGCCAGCTGTGTTTGCGGTGCGCACAGTGGACCTGTCGGCGCCGCGGCTGGCGTGCGGCTTCCCCGTGGCTACCAACATCACCTCCACCAGCTTCTCTCTGGCTGCCATGCTCACCAAGCCAGGTGCCTCTGTATTTTATGTCGTGCTGCCGGCGGCTGCAGCCGCTGCCCAGGCCCCCTCTGCGCTCGATGTGCTGCGTGGGACCGCCGCGGGCGGCGCCTCGGCGACTGCCGCTGGCAATATGACACAGTGGGGCACGCTGCCCTGGGAGGCGGCCGGCAGCGGCAGTGGAGACCCGCGCAAGCTGTGGGCGCAGTTGTCTGGCCTGCAGGGCGGCGCCAACTACACAGCCTTCCTGACGGTCAGCGCAGATGGCGCCACACCCGTGCCCGGCGCCCCCGTGGCAGTTCTCAGGTGGGAGGGGCCAAGGCAGCAGCAGAGGAAGGAACTTTGTTGCTTTACGGCCTGTCGCCTCGAGGGCTGCACCATCTCTGCCCCTCCTCTGGCGCCCTCTGCTCCCTTAACACACCCTCTGTGCTGCTTCTCCGCCCCTGCAGCGGCATCCTCACCCCCACCACAGTGCCGCCCACCTTCACACGGCTGGAGGGCATCAATGCCACGGTGGATGAGCAGCGGGGCACCTTCTCCGTGCAGCTCTCTGCTGGGCTGGACCGCCCCGGGCAGGTGTACTTTGCGCTGTACAGGTGCGGGGGGCACATGCCAGGGCCTGCAGCACGGTGCCTCTTGGCTCGTGTTGCATGTCGTTTCTTCTCCATACCTGCTGCTTAACTCCAAGCCCCCGCATGCTCCCTGTGCACCGCGCTGGTCCCCTGCTTTCCCAGAATCCCCGGCTCGCCGGGCTTCCCACACCCTCCGACTTTTTGTACTGCTCCTTCCTCGTTGTGCTGCTCCTTCCTTCCCTGCCCTGCAGGAACTACTCGTGCATCAGGGGGGACCCCTCTGTGTCCGACATTGTGGCCGGCAACGCGCTGCCCAGCGGCGTGTGCGCCTGCGAGGACGCCTCCTACTGCGCACGCGTCTCCTCTGGCAGCTTCCCTGCGCCTGCCCAGGTGCGCACATGTGTGAGGCGGCAGCGGCCCGGCCCTGCTCGCGTTTACACCTGCTGCGCTTGATGCATCTGACTGGATCGACACTTGTTTGCACTGCATGTACTGACGGTTCTGGCCATGCATGTGCACGTGTGCCGTGCCGCATGCTGCAGGGCGCTGTGCGCGCTGTGGGCGGCGACCTGTCGCCGCTGCCTTTTCAGTCGCTGGCCAACGCGACGGATGCCCAGCTCAAGTGCTTCCAGGGCGGGCTGGGCCAGGCGACCGACACATACAATGTGGGTCCGGGCTGGGCAGCTGGGGTTGTTGGTAAGCAGGCGGGGGCTGCCATGATGGCTGGGAGGTGCTAGCACCCTGGTTGTTGAGCATTGCATAACCATGCTTGCCAGCTCCTCACTGCGCCTGGTTCAGACACACCCACACATGCTGAGTAAACTTCTACCCCTGGTGCAGATCTATTTGGTGGCCAGCAATGCGCTGCCCACCTACACCGGCCTGGCGCCGCAGTGCAGCAACTTTGCACAGGCGGCCGCCACGGCAGCAGCACTGGCGGCGGGCAGCGATGCCGATGGCACCTGCCCCGCCGCCCCGCAGCTGTCCTGCGCCCAGGCCCAGCTCCGCCCCGACGCTCAGACGCTGCAGAGCGGCGCTGTGGTGGCCTGGCGCAGCGCCCTCAGCAGCAGCACAAACTCCAGCAGCACCGAGATGTGGCAGCCCCCGCCCGGTGTGACCACCACCGGGCGGCCTGCCAGGGTGCAGCTGAGCCTGGAGGGTGGGGCGCCCCCTGCCTTCACAATGGGGCCCATCTTCTCGCCAGCGCTGCGCACCGGCAGCAGCTTTGGCATGCAGTTTGCCCTGGACAAGCCGGCGCTGCTGATCTACGCAGGTGCGGCGGGTCGGGGCACAGGGTGGGCTCTGGCAGCAGAGCATGCACAGCATGGCATTCACAGGGGGGCTCACCGCTCGCCTGCCTTGTCACCTGCCTGCCTCTCTCTGTCCCCTGACATGTGGCTGCCCTGCTCCCCCCTCCCCCCTGCAGTCTTCCGCCCCATGCCCATCGACGCCAGCGGCAACCCGCAGGCCCCGGTGCTGATCGCCACGGGGCGGGTACCCGTGTTTGACGCCTCAACCAACGCCACCACGGGCCCCATCAGCGCCTGCCCCTGGGCGCCTGGAGGCGCCATGCAGCCGCAGTCGCAGGTGGGCGCCTGGTTGCGCCTGCCTGGGGTGAAGCTTGACCAGCTGTTGTTTCACTGGAGCTGCGGCTGTGCCCCGCTGCTATGTTGGCCTGGCGTGTTTGCGCACTGCAGGCTGCCCTGTCCACTCACCCCACCCCATTTACCCCACCCCTGCACCCCACTTACAGTACTATATCAACTTTGTGGCACGTGACAAGTATGCTCGGATGGATGGCTTGTGCCCGGGCCAGCAGCCGGGCAGTCCAACCCGGGCGTGTGCTGACCTGGCCCTCACCGGCGGCTGACGTGGTGCCAGCTGGACCGCTGCTTGACTTGGGACAGCGTGGCGGCTGGGGCTGGGCTGCAAGCGCCTGCCTTTTGATAACTCAAGACCATACTGTGACCTACGCTGTGCTATTCATTGCTATTCTTCCTTGCTATTATTACTTATTATGGTCCGCCATGTGCGGAATGAAATGAAGGGGTGCAATCAAATCAGGCCAGACGAGAGCAGAGGAAAGCCAGGAGGGTAAAGCGGGGTAGACGCGATGAGAAGCAGCCCACCTATCCGGTGTAGCAGCCACACAGCAGCCAGCTGACAGGCCAGGCCGGCTGTCAGCCAAAGGGCCCAGGCAGCAGCTCCTATCAAGGCCAAGATAATATAAACAAACTGCCAGCCGTGCCACCTACCCTTTCAACGCCCACGGCGGCCCCATTCATGCCTTTGCTGGGTAGGAGCGCGCGCCAAAGATGGTGCTGCCCACCCGCACATTTGTGCTGCCCATCTCCACCGCCTGCTCAAAGTCGCCGCTCATACCCATGCTGCAAGGGTGGATGGCATGGGAGGGTGTTTGGGTGCGACCAGGACGGGTGAAGGTAGCGGTAGTGAGGTCAGGGTGGCAGAAGGACAGCAGCCTGCTCACTGCAGGTGCAGCTGTGTCCTCCACATCTCCCCTTGCCGCCGGCGCTAAGCCAAGGCCCTCCTCCTGCTGCCACACTCTCCCATCCCCTTGCACTCTACTAGCCCCCACCCCCACCTCACCTCAGCTCCACCTCGCTCTCTGGCAGGCCCAGCGCCTGGCACAGCTCCCGTCGGCACTTATCCAGGCACTCGAAGTTTTCGGGGCGCGACGAGTAGTCTGCAAGGGTGGAGCGCACAGGAGGGGAGGGAGACGGGGAGGAAGGTTATGGGGTGCAAGGCGTGAGATGGACAGATGGCGCCAGGACAACAGGCGTGCCTTAGGAGGTGCACCAGGGGCCAAACATGCTCACTCATGTGCAGGCAGGCAGGAGGGGATCCACGAGCATCCGGAACAGTGTGCGCACCCGGCATGCCAATCGTCATGAGCCCCGCAAACCGCAGGTGCTTGCACTGCTCGTGGATGTGCTTGGCTAGCGCCACACACTGCGGCGGCTCCACACCGTACTTGCTCTCCTCCCCGCTAGTGTTGACCTGCACCAACACCGGCAGCGGCGGCCGACCCAGCGCCGCCACTGCAGGGAGGGGCGAGGGATGTGGGGTGGAGGTACAGGGCGTCACCCGTCGGGAGTGGCGAGTGCAAGTGTGGCACACAGCGGTGGCTGGTCACTCGACAACCCTGCCACTCCGAGCCATCGCAGCCCACCCCCCAGTGCTGCCCAGCTTGTCTGTTACCTCCTTGCTGCCCACCTGCCCACCCCACCAATGACATTAAAGCCCCCATAGCGGTGACACCAGGGAAAACAAACGTGGGGAGGCACCCACCTGTGCTGTCCAGCTTATATGATACCTCCCTGCTCTTCACCTGCCCAAACAGCCACTGATCCTAGATAAGCTGCCTAACTGTGACAAGGGGGAGCGAAGAGTCATGAAACCCCCACCTGTGCTATCCAGCTTGTTGGCCAGCTTCTCGCTGTCCACTGTTTCGAGCATAGTCAGGTTGGGCACAGCCTCCAGCAGCGCCTTGACCTGCAACATGCGGCAAGGCAACAAGCTTGAGACACGTGGGCGCCTGTGCACGTGTGTGAAGGTGCAAGTTTGCGTGGGGTGGGCACATTGGGCACAGCCTCGAGCAGCGCCTTGACCTGCACATACGTGTGTGTGTATGCGTGTGTGTGTGCTGGGGCGGCAGTATACCAACACCATTGTACGCATGCATGCACGAGCGGCAGGCATGCGTATGAACCCACTATTACCTCCACCCCTTGATCCCTACCCACCCCACCCCCTACCTTGTTTGACTGCAGGTGGCCGATGAAGTGCCAGGCGCAGTCGGCGGGCAGCAGCGGCGCCTTGTCAACCAGCTCCTGCACGTCACACATACACAAATTTACACGTTGGGCGCAGCAGCGGGACGCTGGCGGCAGTGGCATTGTTGATTTTGCTGGCGGGAGCATGTGAGCGGAGCGGCTGGCTGCGCCAGGCAACGACCGGCGGCAGGCCCCCATGCCACGCCATGCTGGCGGGCCCCCACTGGCATGCCAGCCAGCCCCACCTGCACGTAATTTTCTCCGAACACACGATGCCCTGCATCATAAGCCTCCTGCACAGCCTCCGCTGGCTTGGTCTTGCTCACGGCCACTAGGCGGGGCTGGCGGTCGGCACGCCCCGCCCGTGCCGCCGCCGCCGCCAGGCGCGCTGTCACCTGCAGCAAGCAAGATGGCGATGAACCCTGATCATGAGCGATACTGTCTATGCGCAATGCCTGGCGCTACTCAGGCGAGAAGCTGGCTGTCGGGAGAAGGCGGAACCTCCCCTCGCGCACCTCCTGCAGCGCTGTGGCCACCTCGCCGCCCATGGCTGTCGTCGCTACCGCGCGATTTCGGACCGCCCTCACAACTGGCACTGCCAGCAGCACTTGGCGCACACCAGCCAGGCGAAGTGACATGCAAGAACCGCGCAGAAAGCCAGGCAGGCAAAGCAGTGATCTCAAGAGTCTTTTGTACGAGCAAGAGTGAAGATAACGGTGCAAAGGCGGCGAAATGTGCGCAAGCTCCCTAGCGGCGGCGGTGTTGTCGGGGCGGGAGCGCCATGCGGGCGGGCGATTGATGGCAGAGACAGGAGCTCACATTTCGGCTGTCATTATAAAAGCAACCATGGAAGCGTCACAGGAATTGTCATGCTGCTGGTGTTGGCGCCTGCTCTGCCACCGTGACCGCATGACGCCCTTGACAGCCAAGCATAGCACGGACAGCGGCGCCGCCTGCCAACCAGTGTTTGGCCCAATCTCAAGCGTAGCTGTGACATATAGCTGGTAACAAGAACACATGCACACGGGGTGCCGCGGAACTGTTCGCGCTCAAGCTCTGGCCGCAGCAGTGCATGCAGGCAGCTGGTGGGGTGCTGTTGGTCCGGGGCGTGGCCACAGCAGGTGCCACCTTGCCTCCCTCAACGCACACGTCCCGGCCAGCTGCCTGCCCTGCAGCCGGTAGCAGCTCAGATGACGTAGAAGAGGAGGTAGCACTCGCGCTGCTTCTCCGCGCTCAGCGCCTCTCCTGCCGAGATGCGGCTGGCTCGGGAGTCGTCCAGCCGGTGCCAGCAGCCTGATGCTGCAGCACACAGCAGGGCAACGTGGAGCACGTGTTCAGCAATATGACGAGTTGGGGGTGCAGGGGTGGGTAGGTGCGAGGCTTGGTGCACAGGCACGCAGGGGCAGACAAGCGACAGCGCTAGGCAGCGCACAAATCGCCGGGCAGCGCAGGCGGCTGGCTGCTAGGTTGGCGCGAAGCATGGCGAGGCACTGGCCATCTCATGGCGCAACCCCAACACACAAACAGCCAACTACGCCTCCCTCTTGAATCAAAAAAATTTACAGCACCTACCTGGGTCACGGATGTCCGAGGTGAAGTGGCCGCAAGAGGCTGCGGGCCCCCGGTGGTTCACCACTGCCTGCAGGCGGTACTGCGCCGCCGCCTGCTTCCCAGCCGCCCCCAGGCTGCCGCCTGCTGTCTTGCCAGCCGGCTCACCACGTGCACCGCCTGCTGCAGCCATTCCCCCCTCCTCCTCCTCCTCCTCCGCTGCCAGCACTGGATCGTCGTCCTCCACTATCTGGGCGTGCACGTATGTTGATTGCTGCTGCGCTGCTTCTGTGCCTGCTGCTGCTGCTGTGCCTGCTTTGCCTGCTGCATCCGCTGCTGCATCCTCTGCCACACCCGCTGCTGTGCCCGCCTCCTCTCCAGGCTCTGCCTCCCCCTCTGCATCCATCACCTCTGTCACCTCCTCCTCTGCGTTTCTGCCCTGCTGGCCAGCTGGTGCAGGCAGCACGCCGTCCTGCTGATGGTCTGCGACCCAGCCCGCTGCCGGTGCCGCTGCCAGCCCAGCTATTGCTGCTGGAGCCGGGGGGCTGGCGCCGTGCTGCTGCTGCTGCTCCACCATGCTCTGCTCAATGGCCCGCTGCAACTCTGCCTCCTCCCGTGCTGCTGCTGCCGCCGCTGGGTCAGCCGCTGCGCTGCCTGCTGCCCCGTCTGGTGGCGCGCTGCTGCCCACTGTTGCAGCTGTCACCCCCTGCTCTTGCTGCTGCTGCTGCTCCTGCTCCAGGATGCTGAGCTCAATGGCCCGCTGCATCTCCTCCTCCTCCCGCTCAGCTGCTGTCTTGTGCGTGCCACCGCCGGCAGCGCTGTCGCCGCCGCCGCTGCGCTTGGAGTGCCCGCAGCCCAGCCCATGCAGCCACCACTGCTCCTCCCGCCGGTACCCGCTGCCGCCGCCGCCGCCATCCTCGGCTGCAGACCCCGCCTCTGCCGCTGCTGCCACTTCCGGTGGCAGCGTGACGGCTGCTTGTGCTGCTGCAGAGCCGGGGCTGGCTGCCCGGATGAACACACACTCCTCATCCTCAGCCCCGTGCCGCTGCAGGAAACCTCCTGCGGCCGGCGGGGGCAGCTGCCGCTGCTCTGCCGCCGGCTGCTGCTGCTCCATCATGCTAGCTGCCAGAGCCTGCTGCAGGGCCGCATCCTCCTCATCAACCAAGCTGCAAGTAGGGGGGATGGCGCAAAGGACTGGAAGTGTTGTTTTCCACACTAAGCGCGCCTGCAGGGGTGGTTTTGGGGGCAGGCAGGCGCCACTGCGTCCGCTGGAGCACAGCCCAGGCAATGGGGCTGAACTAAAACCAGACAGAAGGCGCCTGGCCGCTGGCAGGCAATCAGCATGCTGGGCCGCACAGCCCCAGCTTCCACCCCCGCCCCTCACCTGGATACCTTGACGGCCGCTGTCGGCGTGGCCTGTCGGCCCCGCAGGGCAGGCGACCCCAGTGCTCCGTGGCCAAAAGGAGACAGCAAGGCGCTGGCGGCCACAGGAGTGCCGCCCCCGTACCCGCCACCTCCGCCGCCGTAGAACAACGCACCGGTGTGGCGCTGCAGCCCTCCCAGCCGGGTCATGCCGCCCCCTCCTGCCGCCTGCCCCTCATGCGACTGAAGCGCCTTGGCTGCCGTCGCTGCCGCACCGCTGCCCTGACCCGTATTTGCCTCGCGCTGCTGGTTCTCCTTGCCTGCCTCCTGCAGCTGCCCGCCACCCGCCAGCGGCGGCGCCGCTCCCGCCGCCAGGAAGCCAGAGAGGTGCAGCACCTCAGGAATGGCCACCTGCGTGTGCAGCTTCTGGCACGCAGCCTGCTGCTTCTCGGCGCTCCAGCTGACCTGCAGGGCAGCGGACAAGGAGCAGGCAGAAGCGGGGAGATCTCAGGTGAGTTGAGGAGCCGACATCCCTGACCACGCGCAAGGCAGCAGGAGGCCGCACAGCGCACTGCCGCGGCAGAAGGCGACGTGACAGCAGACCACATTGCAGCATGCCGCTGCCAGGAGGGCGCCAGGCACCTTCCTCACAGCCAGCGCACCTTGAACCGCTTCATGTGCAGGACCAGCACCCGCGGCAGGCGCTTGATGCAGTGCTGCAGGGCGTGGGGCTGGTTGGCGCCGCCGCACCCCTCGCAGCTCTTCTCCACCTCCTCCTCCTGCAAGGGTGGGGCAGGCGGCGGGTGGCAGGGCAAAGTCACTTGCAGGAAACGACACAGCCCGCAAGCTGTAGCAGATCTTGGCTGCGACCGCTGCATGCTGCCCAACAGCCGGCAGCAGCAGGCAGCGATCGGCGCGGCGTGTGACACCAGCAGGAGCAGGCTGCAGTAGAGCGCTGCTTGCCTAACGCCGCATGAAGTGAGGCGCCCACCTTAAAGTATTCTCTCAGCAGTGCAGCAATGGAGGAGGCCGCCACGCTGCCAGCCTGCTCGGGGTGCAGGCAGGTGGGCAGCAGGGTTACAGCGGGCTGGGAAGCGGCATCACGCGACATGGGGCCCCGGCTGTACTCCTGTTGCTACTGCCAGACTCCCTCACACCGCCTACCCCTGTCCAGCACAGAGCTCCACGTGCCTGAACGTCTGGCTGATGGGCACGCCCACCCCTTGCACCCACAACCATCCCTCCCCACTCTCCGCCCTACCTGCGCCTCTGGCAGCTCCAGCGAGAGGTGCATGTACTCCTCCACAAGCGAGCTGGTGTGCCCGCACTGCCGGCACGTCAGCTCGTGCTGCACCTGCACGGCAGAGAAGATAGTGGCATAGGGCATGTTCAGAGGAGGCGATGTGGGGAAAGATGAGGGTAGATGTGGGCTGCATGAGCAAAGCGCATTGACGGGATGCAGGGCCTGCAAGACCGACGGAGGCATAACATCTCGCCCGCCATCTGCCCAGCCCTCACACGGCCCTCCCCAAGCACACTCTGTGCACTCTGCGCCACGCCCTCAAGAATCCCTCCCCAGTGCTGCACCCAAGCACCCACGTACCGCAAAGCTAAAGTTGCGGGCCGCCGGGTCTGCCGTTTCTGAGATGCGCACGCGGGTGCGCCCCAGCCGCGCCACCTCACGCGCCAGCACCTCGCGCTGCACCCCATCCAGCAGGCTGCAGAAGAGCTCGTGCGCGTCCTGCAGCAGGGGAGGGGTGGGGGCATAAGGAACATGATGAGTGGACTGTCTGAGGAGCATAAACTTAACTTAAGAGGCGGGGCAAAAGGGAGAGAGAATGAAGGGACACGTCTGATGAGCACAGACTAAGAGAAGTGGCCCACATCCGGAGCAGGCAAGCCAACAGGCACGAGATTAGTGTTACACTACAGTAGGAGCAGGCTGTCAATGCGCGTGCTCTGCCTTGCAGCAAGCAACTGCCTCTGCCCTCCATTCCTGCCCTGTGCCGTGCTCCCCCCCTGCATACCACCCTCCTTCTTGCCACGCACACACACTGCCCCACAGCCTTCCCTGTCCACCCACCTGCTGGAAAGCTCCGTGGAAGGCGGAGGAGGCGGCATCCAGTGCCCGCTTCAGGCTGGCAGGCGTGATGTAGCTGCACGTTATGGGTGAGGAAACGGTGAGGGAAACACATGGTTGGGCCAGCATGGCGAGCGCAATGTGGAGGGAGAGCCGCGGTCCCACGAGCACGCAAAGCAGCAGATAGCTGCAGCAGTCAGGAACGCATGCAGCCAGTGCCGTGCCTCTGCACGACTGCATGCATGCCACACTCTGCGCTCAAAGAGGCTGCCAGCCAGCACCCATCAGCAGCGGCAGCATCGCCACGCGGCGCGCGCAGCACCCACCTGGAAGCGCTGCTGTCCCGGGCCGCCACACAATCCAGCAGCGCTGAGTAGAGGCCGCCAGGGCTCAGCTGCTGGCTGCCGGCCGCCTGCAGCGCTAGCCGCCCCTGCCGCAGGTCGCACACAAATGAGGGCAGGCTGAGCAGCGCCTGCAGGCGAGCGGGCGACAAGTGAGAGGAGGGCACAGCAGAGTGGGGGTGCATGTGAGTTGGGCAACCGGTGCTCCCACCTGGGTGCAGGCTGAAAGGGCCTCACTCAGCCCGCTGGCAGGTGGGGACGGCTCCGCTGGCAAGGAGCAGGCTGGTGCAGGCGACACCGCTCGCCCTGCCTGAACACCCGCCCAGCACCCATCATCTCACCGCACCTGCAGCACTGCGTTGAGGTAGCAGGTGTTGCCCAGGTTGAGCATGCCAGCTGGCAGGCGTGCCAGGCCGGCACGGCTGCCCGCCCCCGCCCCCCCTCTCCTGAACACGGCGCCGCTGCCGCCGGGGCCGCCGCTGCCGCCGGGGCCGCCGCTGGTGTACAGCGGAAGCTTGCGCTGCGGCAGCTTCCACTCCTCCTCCGCCTCCAACCGCTGCTCCCGCAGCCGCTGCCGGCTGGCGCCGCCGCTGAAGCAGTTGACTTGGTGCGTGACAGTGGCGTCCCGCAGATGAGGGCGTTGAGCTGGCGCAGACAGCGGGCGCGGTTGTGCCCCCGCAGGCGCCAGGGAGGGCGGCGGCCGCGGCGCTGAGGGCGGGTCTGCAGCGGCAGCGCAGGGGAAGGAGGGAGGCTTGGTCAGAGGGCCAGGGGCAGTGGCTGCAGTGAACGGGGAGCTGGGTGGGTGCTCAATCAACTGGTAGAGGCTCGAGAAAGCAGTGCAGGCAAGTGTTTACTCCGCGATACACCAGGCCATGCATGGAGGCGGCCGCTCGCCTCCCGCTGAGCCGCACCCTTGCCCCGCCGCTGCGGCTCACCTGCAGTCCCTGTGGGTGGCGTGCGCTGCTTCTTAGGAGTGCCCTGCTGCTGGATGTCATCGTCTGGCCCCCGCTTGTTACACTGCTGCTTCGGCTGCCGGCGTGAAAACGTCACGAGCGACGAGGGAGGCGCCCCGCCCAGCGGCTTGACGCCTTTGCCCCCCCTGCTCCCGGGAGTCGCCGTCGCCATTGACAGCATCAGTTTGGCGCGGCCTGCATGCATAAGGCGTGACAGATCGGTTTGAGGAGGCGGGACCGCGATTTGACAGAGGGCGGCAGCTCGAGCGGCCCGGGTCCTTACTGCTGGCGCCCACGCTGCCGCTCAGAGGCCTGCATCTGTCAGCCATCGTGTCGCGGTTCAGTTCTGGTGGTGACGGAGCGCGAAAGGTCTTTTGGCACTCAAATGCACGCCTGCTACGTCATGCTGCGCTTCGGCCTGTTTTGAGCCGCCTTTGGGAGCACTCATGATTGTTTGCCACCACTGGGGCGGTTGCCCGCGGGGCCCCAGGCCGCATCGTTGGACGCCATCGACAGTATGCGCGAGCACTTCGGGTTTCCATGATTCCCGGCACACACTTTCACTGGCCACCAGGTGCGCGCATCGCCTGAAAGGCGGTGAGGTGGCAGAATGGCGTGAGCACGGTGGCAGGTGTGCCATTGCAGCGGCATGCATATGAAGGCTGCTCCCTCTTGCTCGCTCAGTCTGTCTTAGCGCACCTTGAGCCGGCTGTGGCCTTGTTGCGGCATGCCAAAGGCGCACCGTGCCACCCAAACCACCGTGTTTACTGTCCCCCGTCGCTGGCCGCCCCGCCTGCAGGTCCCCACTATTTTCGTACCGCCCATCACCATCACTATTTATTTGAAGACGACGACATTGCTCAGCAGCAGCTCGCAGCATCAGGTGCGTGCACTCCATGACTGCATGCTCGTCACTGCGCATGCGTGTGATGTCGCCTTGCACTCGCTCGCCCGCCGCTCATCCCACTTGCCTGTGCATTGCGTGCCTGCCTGCTGCACCTCCTGCTTGCTGTGCACCATGAGGGCTATGAAGATGAAAGATATGGCAGAAACTGATTATCATTGATGTCAAACCAAAGAATGTGAAGTGAAGTTACTGAGCCCTCACCACCCCGCATTTTGTCACCACCCCGCATTTTGATTGCCACTGCCTGCCGCCGCCACGAGGTTGGCGGACGCACTGCCGCTCCTAGCATCCCTTCCATCTCAGCTTGCGCACTCTGCTTCCTCCCCCCCCCGCTCTTCTTGCAGAGGTTGCTGGTCGCTTGTGAAGCCAGACCTAGTTCAGCCACCAAGGCCGCCTGTCGTTGCAGAGGAAATGGGCTGCCGCCTTTGAAGCCAGCGGCCAACCAGCCAAAGACTGCATGCTCACCCGACCTCGCCGTGCACCTTTACCTCGTGTAACAAAAGTTGCAAGTTATGTGACGTGCACAGTAACGGTTGCAGCGGAGAGACAAAAATGTGCAACGTCACGCAGTGCCGGGTGGGGTTTAGGGGCAGTGCTGGGGGGACGGGGGCGGGCACGGATACCATGTGGGCGTCGTCATATTTAAAATACAAAAGAAGGTGGCCACCGGAAGCCGGCGATTGATCAATCATTGCTGAGGGGCATACACAAAGTGCAGTGGCGGAGGCGCTTGTCGGGAAGTCAGTCATCTCAGTCAGGTCGGTCGGTCATGTTTGTTCATGTGGGCTGTTCAGGCGCCCCTTTGTCGGGGCTGCTAGGGCCGCCGTCAGCACCACCGGTGCGGCGTACAACACTGGCGGCAAGCTGCTCAAGCATCATGGTTGGGTAATGCCTCAGGTGCACGCTATCCACAGACGCAGCCATACCCTTACGTGTTGCTGCGGCTGCTGGTGCCGCTGCCGTGCTATCTGGCGGCTCCGCCGCTGCTGCTGCTGGTGCTGCTGCCGTGCTATCTGGCGGCGCCGCCGCTGCTCCCGCCGCTGCTGATGGCGAGCAGGGTGGCAGGTACAGCACTTGTTCAGCCTGCCACCGCTGCCGCTGCTCCCGCGACCCCTCTGCAGCCCCGGGCGCACCGCCCGCACCCTGCTGCCCGCCCTTCTCGCCAGCAGTGCACTCCTCGTCGTTGCTGCCGTCCCCTGGCTGGCGCGCCGCAGGCGCCGCCCTGCGGCCCATGGGCCCGCACCCGCAGCTGGCCGTGCATCCCTCCATGGCGCGCGCTCTCTGGCTGTCCCCCTGCCGCTTCAGCCTGAGCTGCCGCTCTGCCACCGCCTCGGCCAGCTCTGGCAGAAGCTCTGGATCCTTCAGGCCTTCCAAGTCGACATTTGTCAGCACCAGGCAGGCGCCAAGGTCCACCGCCGCCGCCAGCGCCTCCACCCCCTCTGCCCCACCGGGCAGCGCCTTGCTGGCGGCAAACTGCGGGCGGCGGGGTGGGGCAGTGATGGCGGCATGAGCGGAATGCATGAGGCAGCAGCCAGGGTGGCAAGCAGGCGGCGTGATTTCTGCTGCAGGCCTGCTAGCGGTGCACACACAGCCTCAGCCGGCACCAACCTGGTGGAGTGGTTGCTACTGGTCATGCATAGATGGAGGCCGCATGCGCCCGGCCCCGCCCCACCATTGACCTACCAGCCCCGCTGCCCAATGCATGCAGACCGCCCCGCCCCAGCTCTGAGCAGCGCACCGCCGCCGCCCCGCCCCACCATCGCACCTGCGCCTTGAGCACCGCTGCCAGCGAGACAGCATACCCTGCTCCCCCCCGGGTGGAGTGGTGCTTTATCGAGGAGCCCCTGTGGGTGACTGAGAGCTCAAAGAAGGAGGGGCGCAGGATGAGGTCTCCCCGAGGGTTGATGGTCACCCGCTTGCCGGTGGATTTGAAGCCCCACTTGGGGACCTGCGCCGGGGAACCGTGACGAGGGCAGGACGTGCAATGAGAGCGCGGGGGAGTGACACATGCCAGGAGGCCCCCTGGGGGGAGCATCGCACACAGGCCAGGGGGGTGCCTGCCCGCCTTCCGCGCTGACCCCGGGAATCAAACACACGTAACAAGAGTCAGCAGCGCACCCCATGATGCAGCCATGGGTGCGGGCTCAGGCCAGCCTGATGTTGTTCTGATGCTGCTCAAGCAACAGCGTGCCTGGCTGTTCTTCCAGCAACCATGCATCGACCAGCACCCAACACTGCCCATGCAGCAGCGTGCTCGGCCGCCGTTCAAGCAACCAATCAACCACCAACACCCAGTGCCCCTTCTTCACGCACCCACGCACCCAGGGGATGGGGTCCAGTCCATTGATGACCGCCCAGGTGTCGGGCACGGCCTCGTTGAACTCGGAAGCAAAGGCCAGGTTGCCCACCTGGCGCGGGGAGGGCAGGGGAGGCAGGGCAGGCAAACTGGCGGTCGTTGCGCTGCCTCAAGCAAGGGCTGGCGTAGCAGGCAGAGCCCCGATGACGCACAAGGCCTGGCTGCCCACCTGGCACAGGGAAGGGCAGGGAGGCGTTGCAGAGGAGGACGCCGGACGGCCCATACATGCAGGTGAGCTGGCCCTTCACCCATCCACTCTTTCATTCTCTTGTCGCTACCACACCCCATCCAATTCCCGTAACCCTCCAGCCCGCGTGCACCCGCCCCTGACCCACCCACCCGCGGGCAGCCGTACACGTAGCAGGTAATCTGGCTCTGCGGGTGCTCCTTCTTAATGTCCAGGGCAGCCAGCGAGGCCAGCGCACCACCCAGGGAGTGGCCTGGACGAGTAGGGAGGGCAGGCAGGGAGGGAGGGCACAGAGCGGGTGAGGGCGGGCAGGCAGGCTGGGACACTGGGCAGGTCCAGGCGTGGTGCTGTTTGCTGGGAATGGCCTCACAAGGGCTCCTGCACCAGCCTCGTCTGTGTCTCCGACCTGCCTGCATGCACCAACGTTGTCCATGACTCCCAACTGCCAGCGTGCGGCTGAGTGCCCCGCTGACGGCAGCCCCTGCCAGCAGGCACCTGCACCTCCCGGGCACGGCACCTGTCTGCGGCACCCGTGTTCCAGAAGCGCGATGGCCGCTAAGCAATCTGTGCCCAGCAAAAGCCTACACCACCCCGCTGTGAGCCGGAAGCACCGCCACCCCCCTCTGCCCAGCAAAGCCTATATCAGCCCCACCCCACCTGCACCGCTGCGTGGGCCCGCTGTCAGCTGTGATCACTCCACTCCACAGCCCCACGCTGGCACCCCCTCTGCTACGCACACCCCGACCGCCCCCCCTCTCCCACCCACCCACCGACACACCCACCTGTGATCCAGAAGCGCAGCGGTGTGGGCCCGCTGTCGATCTCCCGCAGCCGGGTGAGCACCTTTTCGTTGAAACCGCTGTGCAGCCAGGCCCCCAGGAAGCCGGCGTGAACCTGCGGCCAAGGGGCATGAAATTTCAGGTTGCCTTGAAGCACACCGGTGCTGCAACCCAGCTCAACGTCTGACTACGTGATTTAGCTTCAAACGCTGCCCAGTTAAACACACAGCACACTGCTGCAGGCTGCCCATGCTCGCAGCGTTGCCAGGGTTTCCTCACCCTGAGCGGGCGGCCGTGGCGGGAGCGCCCCGGGAGCGCCGCCTGCCAGGTCTTCAGATCTGTGATCACATTCTGCAGCGTGCTGGTGCCCCTGCAGCCAAGAACGAAAGACAGGCAAGACGCACTGCCAGCAATTGGCCAGCTGAACAGTGAAGAAAGGAGTGCGGGCCTGCAGGGTCTGTGTGCCCCTGCAACGCCGGAACACGCCGGGAACCGTGTTGTGGCGCCTGAACAGCTGAGGCATGAACGAAAGCCCGTTCTGCAACGGCTGCCACCCCAGGGGCTGAATTCCAATTAATGGATTGGTTTGATGAGGGAGCACACTTTTGCATGCCGACAGCCCAGATGGACAGGGCCTGTGCAGGCGCTCATGCATGTGCCCCTGGCCCACACCTGCCCTCACCCACCTGAACGCCACCACCACTTGCGTCTCGCTGTACCCGATGCACGCGTGTGTGTCGGTGCCGTCGTCCCACACGGTCTCAAAGTGGGTCAGCCCAAAGAGCGGCAGCGCGATGTGTGCGTTAACCCAAGGGTAGGTCGTGGCATCATCCTCGCGGTAGGCGAGGCGGGACCAAAAGAACAGCTTGATGGCTGCGTGGGAAGGCAGGCACAGGGCAACCAGGGTGGGTCAGGCCGTGCAGCTTGATGGCTGCTGGGAAACAAAAGGGGAAACAGGATAGGTCGCGGCGTCATGCTCTCGGTGGGCCCAGGCTGGACCAAAAGAACAGCTTGATGGCTGCACACTGCTTTCCCACACAGCATGCCCGCAGTTGGCTGTTTCACGCGAGAGGAAGAGCTGTGAAAACCGCCAGGGCCGGCAGCGTGCAGCAGGGCGGGTTTGGTGGGCAGGTTTGCGCGAGGATGTGAGCGCGTGGCAGCCAAGGCATGTGCTGCATAGCACAGCACAGCGCAGCACAGCAGTATAACACAGCACAGAGCAGCACAGCACAGTTTAGCACAGCGCAGCACAGCACAGCGGCCCCACCTGTCTCCATGCAGAAGATGGGCTCCCTGCGTAGCTGCTCCACAGCTTCCCTCATATCCTTGTACCCCGTCAGCTTGGCCAGGCCTTGCGCCACAAGCGGAAAGTGGTGAGGGAAGGGCAAAGCCCGCATGGGGCCGCCCGAGCCGGCACCGCTGGCTGCTGCTGCTGCTGCCGTGGCACCGCCTGCAGTACCGCCGCCGCCCTCCAGAGCAAGCAGCCGCTGGCAGCGGCGCTCGATGTCGGAGGGCATGGCTGCCTGTGTCCAGCTCCAGTCTTGCAGGAGCTCCTGCATGGTGGGGGGAGACCAGGGGGCACGGGCGGTGGCATACAAACACTCAGCCACTCCACTCAAGTAGACACACACATTTTACAGGCCATGCAGCCAGCAGTTGAGGTACAGCGAGTGCACACGCGCCGCCCAGCAGCGGCGCTCCTGCCGGCCTGAGCCCAGCGGCATGCTTGCTTGCTTGCTGCACTGGCGGGCGGAGTGGGGCTCAGCACGCACTTGCAGCAGCGGGCTGTCCACGGCCGCCCGTGGCATGTACCTGCGCAGCACGGGCAGCATGAGGGACCACGGCTTGAAAGCGCAGCCAGGGAGGGGCGGGAGGATGGGAGGGGCGTGGCCCCGCTGCTGCTTGCACTGCATTGCACAGTGCATGCATAGAGAGGGCGGGCACTGAAAGGACTGCCAGGGCATGCAGACCACAGCACCCATCTGCCGCTGCTTCCGCATCAGCTGCCCCTGCCGCTGCGTTGGGCCGCGGCTGCTCCCGCCACCCTGCTACACTGTGCTGTGCTGTGCTGTGCTACGCTGTGCAGTGCTACACTGTGCTATGATCTGGCATGCTGTGCTGTGCTGTGCTGTGCTGCCCCTCCCCTGCCCTCATCATGCCCTCCACCCGCCTCACAGGAAAGCCAGCACGACCGCCGCCAGCGTGAGGGACAGGTAGACAGGCAGGTTGGCCATTTGTGAGTCAATCAGGCCCCAGCAGCTGTCGTCGTTGAAGGCAGGCGCCAGCGTGAGCGCTGCCACGGAGCAGGTGACGGCGGTCTGGGCAGGGAGGGAAGCAAGGCAGGCAGGGGAGGGAGGGAGGGAGGGAGGGCGTCATGCCACAGCCGGCGGTCAGGTTGCACCATAGGTGGGAAGAGGGCAGCTGGCGTGGGTGAATGCAGGGGACCGGGGTGAGAGCCGGCGATGGGGCAAGTGACGGCAGTCTGAGGCGGATGAGGCAGATGAGGGGCAAAAGTCTGGGCATTTTTGGGACGGCACAGTGGAAATCAGCAGTCGGTGGTTCAGTGGGTGGGAGGAGAACAGGGGGAGGGCAGGCAATGGGAGGGTGGGTAGCACGCATGTAGGCCAGGCCAGGCCAGGCGGGGAGCCAGCCAGCCAGGGTGGCCCTGTCGGCTCACCAGGACGGGAATGATGACGCGCTGCTGCACACGGATGAAGATGAGCGTGCTCCTGCAAGGTCGCAGAGAGGTTGTGTGTGTGTGCAGGTGATCTGGGCAGTGGTGGGATGGGAGGGTTGCAGGCTACCCAGACAGGGGGCAGGGCTTGAGCATGAGGTGTGCGCTGGCTCACACGCGCCCACACGCGCAGTGCCTGCTGCCCCATGCCTGACGCCGCCGCGCGGGCCAGAGGAGCGCACACATGGAGGCGCACAGCTGCCACATGCCCACACAGCCGCGCAGCTGTATTGGCAGTAGGGCAGCAGCTGCTGTCACACGAAAAATATGGAAGGATAGTTATGTCATGCCGACAGCACGCTTCATGCACGCACCTGTAGCGGCAGTAGGGCAGCGATTCATGGTCCCGCAGCGCACGTCGCATGTAGACATACCAATAGGCAGTGAAGACGCAGAGAACGACAAAGGCAAACACTGCATCGGTCAGGGGCACACACGTGTGGCAAGATGATGGGGCAGGGCAGGCATGCGTGTTGGCAGGCAGGAGCTGCCGCGCTGGCTGGCTTGCTTGCCTGCCGCTGTTTCTGGCAAACAAGAGCTGGGGAGGCATGTACGCATGCAGGCAAGCAGGCGGGCAGGCAGGCAGGCAGGCAGGCGGGCAGGCAAGCGGGAACAATAAGGGGCAGGTGCAGGCGGCATGGCATGCCTGCATGGGAGAGGGCAACAGGTGACTGGATGGTGCAGCGCAGGCGTGCACCCAGGAGACCTGCTGGTGCGTGCCGCACACCTGCTTGAGCCATTTGGAGCGGAGTCGCCTGGCAGTCCCACGAGCTCAGCTGCACGTCACACCCGCCCGTGAACCGCAAACCGCTCCCGTCGCCCACTTTTCTGACCTGCATGTGCCAATGGTGGGAGCACCAGGGGTCGCTGCTTCACCCAGAGAAGACAGGGAACGCCACACGGGCAGGCACAGCAGCAGGCGTGCCCAGCAACCAGCCCGCCCCGCTGTGCCACGCTGTGCGGTGCAGAATGAGCCGTGCATGCACCGCTAGCAGTGACAGCAAAGGACAGCACAGCTCACCCGCTCAATCATTCTGGCCAGGCCCAGCAGGATCAGGACGATCCAGACGCCGATGAGACCCCTATAATACTTGGCCTGCATCGAGGGCAGTCGGATTGTGTGTGTATGTTGTACATAAACAGCTTGCTGTGTAACTGCCAGATGATGGCCTTGGTGCAGTACCTCACTTTGACTGCAGTAGGCAGAGGGTGGCATGCGGCGGCATGAGCAGCCCACACCCTGTGCACAGGCCGGTCCCGCCTGCCTGCCTGGGGTGTCTGCCCGCCCGCCTGCCCGTCACCATGCAACCGGGGCAGGCGGAGCCGTCCCCCTCCCCACCCAGCCGCCGCCGCCGGTGCCGCCAATGCGGCAGACCGATGCTGCCATGCTCAGTGCTGCAGCCGCCGCTGCTTGCCTGGTCGCTGGCGGGGCGGTCGCAGAAGAGTCGGAAGTCGGGTGGCATGTCGAGCGCCCCTGGGCCGCGCCACAGGCACATGGCTTTCATGCGAGCCAGCAGGAACATCATTATGGAGACGTAGAAGGCAAACTGCATTGGAGGGAAGGGTACCATAGGGAACAGTGTGCATTGACACATAGAGGGCGAGCTGCACCCAAGGGAGGCGGGGGCGGGGATGTGTGAAGGAGGCAGATGCATGGCAGAACCTTGAGCACGTTTCACACACAGAAGGCAGCATGCCAAGAGCGTTGGTACGTCGGCACAACTCGGGGCAGGGGCGATGGGTTGGGACTGAAGCGCGCAGAGGCTGGGCTGAAGCTTGCTGGAATGAGCCACGGTCAAATGCACGGACGCGGCCGCGCCAGGTGGGGCGGGCAAGGGCAGGCACAGCCAGGCAGGCAGGCAGGCAGACGCGGTTCTGGTGCCGCCCGCTGCCCAGCAAAAGTTCTGCCCCCGCCCCGCCCCGCCCATGCTGGCAATGTTCGGATTCCCCCCCAGGCTGGACGCCACACACCTGCAAAAAGTCAAACACGCTCAGGACGTGCCAGGGGTAGCGGCAGTCCGGCTGGGCCTTCAGGGCGGAGAAGGACGCGACAAAGGAGGCGGTGTAGCCGGCTTGAAGTGTCAGCACAACTGCTGCCGTGCGCACAAAGTAGCGCTGCCTCACGGACCTGCGGCACGGGGGGCAGGGAGGGGACGGGTGCAGGAGTGCAAGTGATGGCGGCGTGTGATGCAGAGCAGAGTTAGCATTGACAACTTTGACAGGACAACTGAATGGGCACCTACATGCTGAGCACCGGGCGCTGCAGCGGCCGACAGCATGCGCCGTGGCCACGGCCTCCACGAGAGCCGCTGCTCCCGCTGCCGACAGGATGCCCCAGCAAGCACAGCGCCAGGCTGGCACCTCCAGCCCCACCCGCCAAGCGAGGCAGTCAGCCATTGAGTGGTCCTGGTGGCACCAAACATTCAGGCACCTTGGCATCCAACAAGCAGGCCATGTCAATGTGCCTCTCACCACCTTGACACCCAAGAAGCAGGCCATGTCAGTGTGCGCCTCACCAGAGCCGCTGCTCCCGCCAGGTGCGCCGCACGCTCCAGCCCAGCCAGGCCAGCACCAGCAAATCCAGAACCAAACAGAAGCACCCAACGGCGAGCTCTATCGTGTAGTACGGCTGCAGCTGCAGGCGGGCAGGCAGGCAGAGAGGCACATGGGATGAGCAGGGCAGCATGGTAGCCGTGCAGGCGGGCAGGCAGGCGTTTTCCTCAAAAAGGTGGGTACCGCCTTGGATGAATCAGTGGCAGGTTGAGCATGGTGGGCGCACGTGCGCACACCCGGGAGGGCGTGCCGCCCGCCCTCCAGCCCCTGCCCGCCTGCCCGCCCACCTGGCGAACCGCCATGTCCTGCTCCCGCAGCAGCAGCAGGCCCAGGGCTGTCAGGATGAAGAAGAGGTTCAGTGCCACAATGCTCCATGTCAGGATGCGGGCCTGTGCCTTGGTGGCGACTTCAACTCGCAGCACCACCGGCAGCTGAGGCAGCCGCGGTGCCGAGGCGGCGCTCTGACCCTTGCTGCTTGCGCCATCCGATCCGGGGCTCTCGCAGGCTGTGCCGTGCATTGGCGCTGCCATGCCTGCTGCGTGGGGAAAAGTACAGACGACAGTGGCGTGTGCTGCTCGGCGCTCTGAAGACAGCGGCGCTCGGCGCTCTGACGACAGCGGTGCCGCCGCGCTGTCACCGCCGCCAAGACTGCCTGGCGCAGCTACGCTCGGCGGCCCTCGGCCGTTCCCACCGCTTCGCGCCCCGGGGTGGCGTACGCCTGCTCCGCTATCGCAAGGAGCTACGCCAGAGCGGCGCGGCCCGTTCTCATGATAGGCACCGGCTGTTTGGGGTGAAGGTTCGCATAAATATATCTATAGGCAACATAACCGTATAGTGACTAGCCATCTGCTGGCTTCGGCATGATACCTGAGGTGGCGGTGGGCGCGCTGCGGCGGGCGCTAGGTAACCTGCAGTATGCTAGCGGCACTGCTGCTCTGGCACATGCTGTGCAGGGCTGTTTCAGGGGCGCAGGGGCTGGAGAACGTGTTGCTGTAGTGAGAAGTTGGTGCCCAGCCTTGCATTGCCCCAGGTGCACATCAACGGGCGTTGCTCTCCTCTGTATACATGCAGCATGCCGGTGGCGCCCGATATGCTGTCCCTCCCAACCCTTGCTCACTCAGGGCCAGCAGTGCTAGTCAGGGCACAGTCAGGGTCCAGCAGCCCCGTGTGCAGAATGTGCCCTCAAATCCAAGTGCCGCGGCTTTCTGAACCTTGGTTTGACATCCCAGCAGGCAGGCCTCAGTCACGCTGTGGTTGTTCATTGCTCGCTACAACGTGGCAGGTCCTCTGCACATCTGCACTCACCCACCTGCCAACAGATCATGCCACTGGCAGGAAAGCACAGCTGGCAAATGCTGGCCTCCGTGCAGGCTGCCATTATCAGCTGCTGTTGCTGCGGTCGCTTGCGGGCAGCTGCATGCCTGCCACGCTGGTGCTGAGCGATTGCCCACACGCCTGCCCAATGGGACGGCACATCACAGGGCAAGGCGCAGCTGCCTGGCTGCACTTACGAGGGGGCCCCTGTGCACTCCGGTGTGTACTGGAGTGTGCACGTGTGTAAAGGGTAGGCTTCCATGCCACCCCTCTGTTTTGGTTTGCTCAGCTTTGGTCATGTGGCGCAGCATGTGTCCAGAGGACAGCGCACTTCTGCACCCCCTGCACCCCCCACTGACAGAGTGGAGTGGCATGGCGGCAAGGTGCCCGAACCCGCTCCATGCGCCCGCTCTGCCCGCAGGGTGGGGCGGTGGGCTGCCATTTACTATAGGCTTCCATGCCACCCCTCTTTTTTGGTTTTAAATTGCGTAGCATGTGTTCAGAAGGCAGCGCACTTCTGCATAACGTTCACCCCCCACTGACAGAGTAGACTGGCCAAACCTCTCACGCGGAAGGCATATTCTTCGTCTTTTTCTTCGGTGTGGGGCCCCCCACTCCTCTCCACTCTGCGGGAGGCAATGCGGTTTGGGGCCCGCCACTCCTCTCCACCTAGCGGGGAGGGTATGCGGTGTGGGGCCTGGCGTTCCTCTCCACCCCGCGGGTGGCTATGCAGTGTAGGGCCTGCCGGTCCTCTCCATCCCGCGGGTGGCTATGCGGTGTGGGGCCAGCCGTTCCTCTCCACCCCGCAGGAGGCTATGCGGTGTGGTGCCTGCCGGTCCTCTCCACCCCGCAGGAGGCTATGCGGTGTGGTGCTTGCCGTTCTACTCCACCCCGCGGGAGGCTATGCGGTGTTGGACTCACCTCTGCTGGTTTCCTCAACCCACGCAGAAGGCGTATTCTTCTTCTTTTTCTTCGGTGCCATGTGCCCGCTGCCCGCAGGGTGGGGTTGTGGGCTGCCATTTACTATAGGCTTCCGGTTGCAGATGGCAGCGCAGCCGGCATGTCATGATGGATGCATCTCACATTCAGCCAGCAAGCGCAGCCGCAGCGTTCTGCCCGCAGTGTGCACCTGCTGCAACCCGCTGCCCGCCCCTGCCGCGCGCGCAGTTGCCGCCGGCGCACCCCCGCTTATGTCAACAGCATGTCAACAGCTCTTGCTGCACCCAACATCTAGCATCCCGCTGCACACGGCGGCAGACAGACAGCTGCCTTCATCTCCATTGAACATCGCATCTGGCTGGTCAGGCCGGGCAGAGAAGAGGTGGTGGTAGGAACTGGCGGGCACCGCCGCTCAGTCGACGCGGCGGCAGACAGTTGGTGCCAGGCGGCTCCTCAGGGTTGGGATGGCCGCCGCTCGTGGGTACCGTCGCCCTTCGCTGATAGAAGCATAGAGATGATAGGAGCCCGTCAAGCGTGCCATGGCATTTCGTCACGAAATTCGTGTTTGTGCTAGCACTGCTGTGCCAGCCCAGCAGGCGACCCAGGCGGAAAACAGCCTTCAAAGCCGCGCTCAAGGCTGCACCAGCCCCATTCCTCTTTTTATCAACGCCCAGCGGACAATAGGTGAGCTTGCAGACATCCCCGCTACTACCCCGCTCTTGCCCCCTGTTGCGCCATATGCGCGCCAGTGCCAACTCTTGCAGGCGCCTGCCATTGCATCGCACATGTCTCATGGTGCTACTTGCATCGCGGCGGCGGCTGCAAACGCCCCAACCACCAGCTGCGTCATGTCATGGTTCAAACCCTCGGCCCTCCCCACTCTCCCCCGCGTCTCCCGCAGGCTCCAGCCGTTGCTCGCTCGCACTCGGCATCATGAACGCCCGCGGTGTTGCGCTGCTGGTGCTGCTGGGCCTGGCTGGCGCCTCTGCCCAGATCGTGAGCAAGAAGGACCTGGTGACCGCGGTGTCTGAGAACGCGGACCTGAAGGAGCTGTTCGCCGCCGTGGGCGCGGTGAGTGATCGCACAGCGAACAGGCAGCTGTCGCCGAGCGGAGGCATGTTGTTGGTGTGTCGGCGTCGGCGGGTCGAAACCGCTTCCGGTGCCTGCCGGCTGCGCCCCCTGCTGGACCTGCATCCAATCACCCACTACTGCTGCTGCACAAAACCACTCACCTTTCTTTCAGTGCCACACTCTGCCCAAGCCTGCCTCGAACCCGCCAGACCTTCGTCCGTACCCAACCCGACCCCGCTTCACCGCCGTGCTCCCTCCAATGCCCCGCAGTACCCCGACCTTGTTGAGGCACTGAAGACCTTCACCGGCACCGTGTTTGCCCCCAACAACAAGGTGAGCTCGGCAGGCCCTGGTTTGTGTCGCTCTGAAAGGCCTTGGCATTTGGCCCGCTGGTCAACCTGGCATTGTGGTGTGCTCCAGCCTCCCAGGGCAGCACTCCTCTTACAATTGCATGACAACGACAGGTCGCGCACTCACTCCTTCTCTTCCTCTTTCCTGCAGGCCTTCAAGGATGCCTTTGCTGCCGCCAAGGCTGCCGGCATCGAGCTGGACAAGGCCACTGTTGAGACCATCCTGGTGAGCATGCTTGGCTGGCTTGGTGCGACGCTTGTTGGAAGTGCCTGTTGTGCTGGATGCCGCTGTGCATTGCACGCAGGCTGCCTGCCGGTGTTGCACGCCTCTGCAAGCTGCGCATGCTCCCACCCAACCGCTGCTACTCGCTCGACGTCCTACCCCACCCTTATCTTCCCATGCCTGCTCCTCGCTCCAACCCACTGCGCCTCCTCCCCGCCTCCTCCTCCTCCTCACTCCTTCCCACCCCTCTCTCCATGCCTCCCCCTGCCCTGCCCTACCCGCAGAAGTACCACCTGGTGCCCGAGGGCGCTCTGCTGAAGGCCGACCTCACTGACGGCCAGGAGCTGACCACCCTGGCTGACGCGCCCCTGAAGGTGTGCCCTGCACCACGCATGCACTGTTCCGTGGGGAGGACCGACGGTCGTCATGTGGTGCGGGGACAGAGCTGGAGGTCACAACCGCGTGTACCAGCACTGCACGTCTGCCCAAACAGCGGTGCGTCCAAACACCAGACCCTCTGCCCCACTCTGTGTGCAGATCCGCTATGTTGACGGTGACGTGTCTGTAGAGGGTGTTGGCTCCACCGCCAACGTCCTGAAGGAGATGAAAGTGGGCCCCGCTGGTGAGGCTCAGGCTGCATTGCATGGCTTGGCTTGGGTGTCTTCACGCGTGGGCACCTGCACACAACTGCCTTCCGTTGTGGGCACCGCACAACAGCGCCTGTGGCTTTGCGGCATTGAAGGGATAGCAGCCTGGGCCCTGCTCCTGCTTTTGGGGGGAAGCACCAGAGCACAGTAGTTGGAGTCAGTTGTCAGCTGCCCACCACATCCACACCCAACTCGCCGTGTGCTGCCCTGCCTGTCTGTCCTGGCGTGTGAGACCCACAACCAACCAACCTGCCACTCTCCTCAATATGTCCCTCTCCCCTGCCTCACAACACCCGCAGCCGTGCACATCATCGACGCCGTCCTGCTGCCCATCAAGCTGCCCGACCCCGCGCCTCCCGCTGCTGAGCCCACCCCCGCTGAGCCCGAGGTGCCCCAGTTTGAGTCCATTGCCGAGGCCGCCGAGGCTGCCAACCTGACCATGCTCATCGGCGCTGCCACCGTGAGTGTGATTGGGGGTGGACTTGCGAGCACTGCTGTGCATGCCTGCCCATCTCCTGGCTTCCTCCGCTGCAGCCCAGGATCGCGGCTTGCTTGCCTGGAGCGACGCTGGCTGCCTGGGATGCCTGGCCCGTGTTGCTGCCCCATCTTGCCTTTCTGCCCTTTGCCACCACCGCGTCTTCCCTTGCAGGCCGCCGGCCTGGCCGACTCTTTTGGCCCCGAGTTCAACGGCACCGTGTTTGCGCCCACCAACGAGGCCTTTTTTGAGCTGATTGCCGCCCTGGGCCCCGCCCTCAACCTGGAGACCCCCACTGAGAAGGACATTGAGCTGCTGACCTCTGTGCTGGTGAGAGCCGCAGCCTTGCATTGATGTCCAGCGGGTGCTGTGGGCACAGGGGGTTGAGAAATGAAGTGGCCCACCTAGAGCACTGTGCAGCTGCTGCTGTTGAGGCTGGGATGGTGCCTATTGGCCTGAACTGTGCAGAACTTGGTTCCAGCCAGCATTGCAGCTGCCCACCTGCCCTCAAGCCGCCCTCGGCAGCAGCTCACGGCCCTCCCACCTGCTTGCCACCCGCTGTACCGCAGCTGTACCATGTTGTGCCCGATGCCGCCGTGCTGTCCACCGAGCTGTCCGATGGCCAGGAGGTCACCATGGCAAACGGCCAGACCGTGACTGTGAGTGGGCTTGGGGTTCAGCGGATGAGGCAAAGCCCTTGTCCCATCAGACCATGCGTGGGAGCCTCATGCTGCCTCCTTCAACGCATGCCCTGCCTGTGATTGCGCGTGGGAGTGACAGCAGGGAGCCACCGCCCGTGCCCCCCTCCAACTCGCAAGGTTGCCCTGGCTGTGGCCCTCGTCTCACCAACCCATGTCTTGCCCATCCCCACCCTGCTTTGCTGGCACAGGTGTCTCTGGAGGACGACAAGGTCTACCTGCTCACCGCCACCGACCAGAAGGTGGAGGTGGTCCTGGCTGACGTCAAGGGCGGCAACGCTGGTGAGTTCCGTGGATGCTGTGGTGTCTATGGGTGCGGCACAGTACATGATGGTGTCTGTGGGTGCAGCACGGCGGAGCGCGGAGCTGACGGTTCATGCGTGCCAAGCATGCGCCCCTGACGGTCTCCCCCCCCTCGACACGAGTCCAGCCAAAGTGAGCCCCGCAATGCCCCATTATGGTGTCCCCCCTCCCATGCCCCAAACTACCAACCCGCAGTGGCCCACGTGATTGACGCTGTGATGCTGCCGGTGCTGGAGGCCGCCGCCCCTGCCCCCGCCCCCGAGCCCGTGTCTGGCGCTGCCTCCTCCGTGGCCAGCCTGGCAGTGCTGGCCGGCAGCCTGCTGGCCGCTGCCCTGGCGCTGTGAGCACCACAACACCCCACACTCTTCGCAGCTGCACCCAACTGCACTTAATCCTTCCCCCTCCTCGCTTGCCCCCAATTCCTGAGCTGCATTCTGTGATTCACCTTCCCCTCGTGCTGCTCCCGCTCCGAGGGGAGGCGCCAGCCTGTATTGGTGGGCCTGGCGGCAGCTGTTGAAACACACACTGCAATCTGACCCCTCTCTCGTATGCATGCGCGCACGCACTTGCACTTTGTAGGACGTTGACTCCTCACCTCAGCTGCTACTTTACTGACCTTCAATCCACCTCAGCGCTGCACACGCTGTCACAGACATGTCATCAGCACAGCCGGGGGCAACCTGGAGGCATGTCTGGAATGTTCCGTGATGTGCTTGGCTGGCAGAGGGAGCAGACTGCTGGTGGCACATGCCCTGCCCAGATCAGACGGCAGCCTTCAGATTGCTACTCTAATGTCACAAGCTGTGATGGTTACAAGCAAACACAGGGTCGGGCTGTTGGCCTCCTGTTGGGCGCTGTACTTGCGTGCGCCAGGCTGCTGCGCTGTGAGTGTAAGCGGTTTACTGGGCTTGCCAGACAGCAAGCAGGGCTTGGCTGCAGCGGATGCACTCGCTGCTCGCCGGCATGTTAGATGGTCACCACGCCGCTGCTGACGGGGTTGATTAGGCGGCGCACCTTCGCCATTCGCTTGATCACTGCTATTGTGAGGCCCACGAAAGAGGAGAACCACACCTGCAGGCGGGCAGCAAAACATGCTGTGCTGTGTGGGGAGGCTTGCAGCAGTGCTGCGCTGGTGCGTTGTGTGGAGCGGGACTGCCCCGCAACCATGCACACACGTTTGACTCGCCTCCAGCAGCACCTGCCCCTGCCCTTCCGCCCTGCCCAGCACCCACCCCGTAAAAGGTCGTCACTTCCGTAAGCTCCGCACAGCCAGTAGGGTCGTCAGCGCTGCCGCAGCTGCAAGGGGAGATCGTGGGGGGCAGGGGGCCGGGGGAGTCTAGGGGTGAGGGGCGCACGAGGCACGCGCAGTGGCCTACTGCGCGCGGTGGGGCGCGGGAGGGCATGGCAGGGTGGGGCAGGCACCAGGCGTTCAGAGGCTTTCCGACGGCACCAGCTGGCAGTACGGCGACGGAACAGCAGCGGCAAGGCAGCTGTCGAGCAGGGGCAGCATGCATCAGCCGGCCTCAGCCTGTGCTGGCCAGCTTACGTGGCGGAAAGGCCCATTGCGATGAGGAGGGAGAGCAGCGCCACGATGGAGCAGAGGGAGGCAGCCGCGATGGCCAGGCCTGCGGGGGCAACATGTGGGGCAGGGCAGTACGGTGCTGTGCTACAGGCGGCGTGCAGCAGGGCGGCAGCTGCGCATCGGGGGCGCGCTTGATGAGGAACTGGAGCTGGGGCATTCGGACCCTCCGTGTGGGCGGCGCATGACGGTGCCGTGCTGCGGGCGGCGTGCCGTGGCAGCAGCTGCGCAACTGAATGTTGAGCATGTGGCCTCAGCTTCTCTCTGGTGCAGCACCCATACCACTCCCAGCCAGGAGATCGCAGACCGCCCCCGCTCCGCCTCCCCCCCCGTGTCCTGCCAGCCCTCCCAGCCCTCTCCCTCCCCACCTCGGCATGCCGCCCTCGCAATCCCCGCCCTCGCCGCCTCCACCCCCCTCCTCCACTGCTCCCGGTCACTCACCAAACACTTTGCTGACCATCCCCGCCAGGTCATTCGCCACCGCAGCGGGGCGGCACATAGGGAAGCGGTGGGTGGCGGCCGCAAAGGTGGCGCAGATGGAGCCAAGAATCGCGAGAACATTGAAAGTGAGGAGTGACAGCACCAGGGTGGCGGCGGAGCAGCCCAGCCACACCGACATCAGCACAGCCGCCTTGTCCCACTCCTCGGCCGCCGACGGGGGCAGCTCTTCTAGGTAGGGCGGGAAGGAGCTGTACTGCTGTTGGCCGCTGTGGTTTGGTGGGTGCTGCGGGTAGGCGGGCTCGCCCAGCACCGGCGCAGCCGAGGCACCGGGCGTGGCGGGCGGCTGCGTTGATACCGGCTGCTGCTGCTGCCGCTGCTGCTGCGGTGCAGCCATGCCTTGAGACCTCCCAGGCGTGTCCTCTGCATTCACAGATCAAGCGAGGGGCAGGGCGGTGGCACAAACAGTGGCCGCTGCTACGGGTGGTGCGGCGGTGCTGGTGGGGCGCCGGCCAGTGGGCTGGGCACGGGTAGACACGCCCCCGCGGCAGAGACAGAGACAAGGCGGCACGACAGGCAGTTTCGCAGCCTGGTGCTCACCTACGCCCTCCGACAGTGCCTCGTAGCCGTCCGCTCGCCCAGCCATAGCTATTGCGCTGACTGCGGCCTGCTAGGGTATTTCGGGACTTGTCTTGCCGCGGACGAAGAATGCCGTAGTCTAAGGCGCAGGCGCATTCAGGGACTCCCAGGAAGCTGGCCCACCGCCAGCACCACCACCGCCCAGCTGCCGCCACCTGGCCAGCTGCCTAAGCGGCACAGGGTTGGATCATCTAATAGATGCCTACATTGCCTGTAACTATTAGTCTGCAATGCACTACATATTGTTCCTGGCGGTGCGGCCGCCAGCCCCAGCCCAGAGTGCCTCCCCAGCGACGGCGGCAGCTGCTCGCCTCACAAAGCCCAGGCTGGGCGTGCAGTCCTTGAGAGCTCCCCGCATTGAGGGCCGCTTTGTCGAGATCTTAGTCACTGCTCAGGATGGAAAGATGGCGGTGCGAGGTCGAGGGCTGCCATTCAGCCGCGCATCAACTTGCCCGGCCGCCACCAGACCTATTTCGCCCGCTCGCGCAGCGCAGGCAGTGGAAAGTCCCCATAATGCAACACCGGAGACACACGAGGCATGACACGTTTATTAGCAAGTGAATACTCAGGGAAGCGGAAAGCCAAATGTTGGCCCGGTGCTGCCCTGACACAGCGGCCAGGCGCCAGGTGCCGCCAAGACTGGTCCCGGCAGCCTGTACAGAACACCACCCCTTGGTAGTGTAAGACGCACGTGGGAGCTCAAAACCTCTGCCATCAGAGGAGGCCTGGGCTTCAGATTCGGAGTCAGGACAAAGCCAGGCGAGCACCCTGCCAAGCCGGCGGGTAACAACGCGGGTGCGTAACTGCCGCAGCGGCCCGTATCGTTGGACGTTGCTGCTTCACTGTTTCAGGCATGAGTGTGAGGCCACCTCACACCCCTTCAACTGGGGACAAAGAGCTGGAGGAGAGCTCCGGTTGACCACCGCCTCCTCAAGTAAGTGGAGGCGGCAGCTGCGCCAGGTGGCAGCGTCCTTCAGAGAAGGGGCATGTGGGGCCCTTTGGGTCCTGGCGGGGTGTCCTGTTCCTCCAGGCCCAATTGGGCGTCCCATCGGCCTTTGGCCATACAGGCCTCAAGCGCAAACAATCCGCCGTCATGCAGCAGTTCGAGCTCTCCTGCGAGTCTGCGGGCAGCCCAGGGCGCCTGGTGATCGGCAGAAGGCATGCCATGCATGTCAGCGCCGGTGAGAGCTCTAGCAAGCACACTTCCTGACCGCGGGCGCCTTCACGTGCAGCGGCCGGGCCTGGGCTGCAGCCTGCGGCAGGACCCGAGAGGCCTAAACACTGTTATCCAGCGCAGCAGCTGCCTTGCGCCGGCCCCTTGCCTGCACAACAACCTGCCCCGCCCCGCTGCCGCCGCCGCCGCCGCCGCCGGCCCTTCCCTTGCAGGCTGCCGTCGCGCCAGCCGCGCCGGCCTGTGCGCCAGCATCTCTGCCAATGCAGCTCCTGCGGTGCTGGGACATGCACCCGTGGCAGTGCTGGCGCAGGAGGCGCAGCACAGCCTGCTCGTAGCAGCTGCAGTGGTGCGCACGTTTGTCGTGGGCGGCAGCACGCACCCACTACGGCGGCGCACCCGCGACAAGCCGGCGCCCAAGCTGGGCAGCCGCGGCGGCCGGACAGCAGCCGCAGCAGCAGCGACAGCAACCACGGCAGCAAGCAACACATCAACAACAGGCATGGTCCCCGCTGGCGCTGCTGCGGCCGCTGCAGCAGCCAAAGCCCAGCACGCGCGCGGGCTGCAGCAGTTCCTGGCTGGCGGCATAGCGGGTGCCGTCTCAAAGACGCTAGTGGCACCTATGGAGCGCATCAGCACGCTGCTGATGGCGGATGCCCAGCGGTTCAGCGTGAAGCAGGCGGCACGGCACGCCTGGTCGTCGGGCCTGTACAGGGGCCACGCTGCCACATTGATCAAGGTGCGGAGGGAGAGGGGATGGGGTGGGCAGCAGGTGGCGCCAGCAGGGGAGGTGCAGCACTGGGCATGAGGCCAACCCTGGAAACCTGGCCTGCAACCTTGTTGCGCTGCCGTTGTTCCCGCTACGTTCATGCAGCTCCTCCCAGCCTCCACCTCCCAGTTTGACTGCTTCCAACCGCGCACCGGGCGCCCCTGCTGTGCATGTCTCAGCCCCACCTCTGCACCTTGGCATTGTCCCCCTGCACTGCAGATCTTCCCCGCCTCTGCCATCCAGTTTGCGGTGTTCAACGGCCTGAAGGACCGCATCCTGGCGGGCAAGCAGCAGCCCGTGGCAGCAGCAGCGGCAGCAGGCACCACAGCAGCAGCGGCAGCGGGCTCAGCAGGCGCAGCAGCTGGGGCCGCAAAGGCGGCAGGGGCGCCGGCAGCGCAGCTGGCGAATCACGAGCGGCTGCTGGCGGGCGCGGCGGCGGGCGCGGCGGCTGCCTGCGCCTGCTACCCCCTGGAGAGCATGCGCACGATGATGTCGGGTGAGGCGCAGATCACATATCAAATCACACATCAAATCACATATCAAATCACAGATGCCTGCTCCTGCCGCTGCCTCTGTGCTTCCGCCTGGCTCTGCTTCTAGTGAGCATCTGCACGCAGCTGTGGGGCGAAGCGCATGACGAAACATATGTCCCTGGTCATGCCTTCCTGGGCAGCTGCTGTCCGCTGCCCGGCTGGCCGCCCGGCCCCCCTGCTGCCGACCGCCTGCCTGCTTGCCGGCATGTGCACACGCCTCTTGCCCTACCTGCGCTGCCCACTCGCGCTGCTGCACGCCCCCTGCACACCCGTTGCACACACACCCATCTGACCTCCCCGCTTCCCCATGCCGCCTGCCCCGCCCCGCCCCTCCCCTCCCTGCCTATTGCAGTGGCAGGCGGCGTGAGCGGCAACCTGCTGCAGGTGGGGCGGCACGTGGTGGCGGCCCATGGCCTGGGAGCGCTGTACCGCGGCTTCCGGGCCTCGCTGCTGGGCGACATTCTGGGCAACAGCCTGGGTGAGCGAGTGAAGTGGGCATGGGTGTGCGCCTGGCATGTGGTTGGGTGCCTCGCGGGTGGATCCCCCTGCAAATGGCTGGGAAACACCTGGGTGAGCGAGTGTGGTGGGCATGAGGGCGCGTACCGGGCGGTGGGTAATGCCCCTGGAATGGCCTGGGCAACCTGGGCGAGCAAGGGTTGTTGGCGGGCGGTGGCGACTCATAGCGCTGCTGCTGCTGCTTTTCCTGCTGCTGCCACCGTCGGCAGACTTGCCTCTTGCCAGTGCATCACCAGCACTGGAAGCAGCACCAGCACCAGCAGCACTGGAAGCAGCAGCAGCAGCAGCAGCAGCAGCAACCCCATGCTCCTAGCTGCTGGCACCACTGCTTATGAGGTGCTCACCAGCATTCCCAGTGCCACTTTTAACACCAGGCCATACTGTGACCAATGTCCTATTGCTTCCCACTCTATCTGCAGCGTTCACCGCCTAGGAGATGTTCATTGGCCTCTGGGTCAGCGCGGCACCCACAATGTCAAGCAGCGCTAACCCTGTCTGCAACCGTGTGTTGTCCCCGCTGCAGGGTTCACCGCCTATGAGATGTTCACCGGCATCTACCGCGACTGCAACGGCGGGGCCTCCCCGCCGCCGCACCTGCGCGGAGTCATCGGCTCGTGCAGCGCCGCCTGCGTGGTGACGCTCACCATGCCACTGGAGGTTGTTCGGCGGCGCCTGCAAGTGCAGGTGTGAGGGATGGTGTGTGTGTGTGCATGTGTGTTCCTGTTGGTGAGGTGATGGGTTTGGCGGGGCGGGTGGTCTGGCCTTGCATGTGGAAGGCATGCGGCGGAGTGTGCAGGTTTTCAAGTGAGACAGTGGAGATGGTGCGATGAGGTGTGGGGACGCAGGTGTGGCTTGCAACAGGGGCAGGGTGCGCTGCGGAAGGACAGGGGTGGGGAGGCGAGTAGGCACAGTGTGCAGGCCCGCCCCTGCTGCCCAGCAAAGCCTGCACCACCTCTCCGCATGCCCCCGCCCTGCTCGGCGCTATCGCCACCTGCTGCAACTTTCCCTCACCACCGCCTGCCCTCCTTTGCTCTACCCCATGCAGGGCCTGGCAGGGCGGCCCATCCTCTATCGCGGCACCTTTGACTGCCTGCGCACGATACTGCGGCAGGAGGGCATCAAGGGCTTCTACGCAGCTTCCCTGCCCAGCTACCTCAAAGTGGCGCCCTCGATTGGCTGCATGTACTTCCTTTATGAGTGGTTTATGACCAACATGCCGGCAACGGTACCAGCGGCAGCAGCAGCGGGCGCGAGCGCACAGTAGCGCGGCGCTCGGCACGGCGTCTAGAGATTGCAAGCCGCTCGGCCTGCTGCGCGCTGCAACCACAGCTCTAATATCCTCCCCCCACGACACGTTTCTCTCTGTCCCAAGTTGGTCGACTGCTGCATTCCATGACGCCTGGCGGTCGCGTGCGGCCGGCACGCCCCAGGCAGGCCCTACATATGCCTCTGGCGACCGCCTCTGCAGCAGCTTGCTTCACACACATAGATGCCATGCCTTTTGCCCCATATGCTCGCCATGCACTTTTGCATTCCTCCGTGGTCCCCCCCCCCGTGCCAGCACCCCTCCCATTCCTATCCCCTATTATAACGAGCCCCCTAGTCTCCCCTTGCACTGCCCTCTCCCTTCTTTTGCCCCGCCCCTCCTCTCCGCCCACCCATTTCTTCCTTGCGTCCTTGCGCTCTTGTGCACCTCTCCCCCCCTCCTGTTGTGCCAAGCGGCTGGCCCTTCCAGACGGTTGGTGGTACTGCCCTGTCCCCCTGCTCCCCTTCCCTCTGCATGCCCACTCGGAATGAACCAAACCACCCCTTGTGCCTCCTCCACTCCCTTGCCTCTCTCTTCCCTAGTCCCCTGCATTCGTGCTAGTGCACTGCGCCCCCCAATACTGGCTGGTCGTGCAGCTGCCGTGCCTCCCTCGGCGGGGCGTCGGCAGAGCCAGCTTGTCCCTGCCGCCTTCTGACACTGACAGGTGCTTGATACCCCCGCGCACTTGCCCCGTGTTTGTCCGTGCCAGCATCTTATCGCTCCCGTGTGTCCCCGTGCTTCTTCCCCCGTCCCTCACTGCCGCTCTTCCCTCGCTCCACTCTCCTGCCGCGCCCTTCCCGGCCTTTTGCCTGCCTCATCACAACATGTCACACACTCAGCATGCCACCTGACAAACGAGGGGCAAAAAAGGGGTGCACTCCCTTGGGAGAGCAGGGGGACAACCTTGTGCTGACGGCTCAGCCTAGAAAGACGGGGCGTGGTGGGACAGCACTGCTGGGCACATCACCGCGTGCAGCAGCCTTTCTTGCAACTGTCGCTGCCACATGATTGGCGCTGCTCGTGCGGCACTGCCGTTGAGGCCCCTGCCATGTCAGCATCAGCGCTGCGGGTGCGGCACCGTTGTGTCATACGGGCCCCTGCCCCCGCCCACGTCGCCCACGCCAGCTGCACAGCAGGCAGGAAGAACGGGGAAGGGCATGGACGTAGGGCCTGGCACAGACAGAGAGGGAGTCGGTGCTGGAAGGAGGGGGTGGGCGGGCTGCGTGGAGTGGGCGGGCGGGCAAGTTTCCTGCCTCGGATCCCACCTGTGAGACTCCTGTGCCCGCGCTGGCTCCACTGCATAAAGACGCTGGCTGCGAGGTGCAGGACAGCGGCACCATGGACCCCCTGGGCATAATAAGCAGGCAAACAAATGTGCTAGGCTGTCCCAGCTGCCCCACCTGTGCCAGAGTGCACCGGCAGCTTGGGCCCGCCCTCCCCCTGTGCACCGCCCTCCTGGCCAGCACCAGCCTCTCCTGCACTGGTTTGAGGGAGCAGGGGATTTCTCAGGGCGCTGCCAAAATGCAGGTCCAAGGCAGGGCAGGGTGTCAGGCGCCTTGGCTCACGCTCCCAACCTGCCAGACCCTCCCAGCACCCGCAGGAGGCCTGCCTGGCTGCTCTCCCACGTACCCCCCCTACCAGCAGACACGGCTGCAGCTTGGGTGGGCACCCTCTCGCCCATCTGCTCGCGGGCTGCCTGCGAGGCGGTGTGCAGCTCAGTCTCGTTCATGCTGAAACACGTTCTACTCAAGCTGGGATGTGTGTCCAAGGCCCCTTTGTGGAACAGCCAAAGAGTGTGAAGCACATGGGGACTGGCAGCGTGGCTGGCTGGAAAGCACGCTTGACGGCCGGCTGCCAGCACTCAACACGACAGCCTCTTGACCAATGATCTGCTTGACCCGTTCTGAAGATGTCCCAAGGTTGGCACTGCTCGGCACCCCTGGCATTGCAAGCGACTTACAAACCCAGCGGGCACTATTTCAAACCGCCTTGGCGGAGAGGCAAAGCAAGCCGGAAAGAGGGGGGCAATCGAGCGGATTGATTTTTGTATTGAATCAGAGGGAAGCCAGGGGCTAAGGTCCAAGAGTACAGGCGGCTTCAGAAAGGATGCGTATCGAATGACTAATGAGCTGACAGAGGATCTGGAGGTTGAGTTTGGGGTGCAGGGGTTTCGAGAGGAGGAAAGGAAGGGTACATGCAAAATCGGGGTCGTTTTCTGGCAGGCGGCACATGGCCCGCCGGGGAACACGGGAGGAAACACGGGAGCAAGGGTGCTTGGGCAGCACGCGTGCCGGGCACCTCGTGTGCACATGTTGCGTCACTGCTTGCCCGCCTGCGGCGCCTGCGGCTGTTCCTTGCTGCCAGTTGAGGCCAGGACGCCCGCCATCACTAGTGTGGCGCCTCCCGCCCACGTCAGCGGGCCCAGCTGCTCGCCGCCGAGCAGGAACCAGGCCAGGCCCGCCGACCAGATGGGCTTGCTGCTGAAAATGACCTGGGCCTCCGCTGGGGCTACGGTCTTCTGGCCCTGCAGCAGGAGGGGGGACGAGAGGGGCAGGTGGGACACCAGGAGCAAGGGGAGGGTCGGGAGATGCGGTCGGGGCGGTCCCGTGCTCCCGTGTTGCATTGCATTACGTCCGCCAGGGCTCCTGATTACAGCAGCAGGAAGGCACCTTTTGAGTGCACGTTCCACCAACAGAGGCCACGGCAGCAGCAGCAGGCAGGCAGGCAGTCTCCACGCCCCGCAGGCTGACCTGGAGCTGGAGGAAGGAGCCGATGGCGCCTGGTCCAAGCCCCACCCAGACCAGCGCCGCCCAAGACACAGGCTCCGCATAGCCTCCCCATAGGGTAGTCAGGCTCTGCCCCTGTGAGGCAACACCAGCGGCTGCCACTGCCAGCGAGGCCAGCCCCAGGCTGCACAGCACCAGGGCCTTGCCTGTGGCCAGCTGCAGGCGAGAAGGATGGGCAGGCAAAGGCTGCATGGTGAGGAGGTGTGGCCACGGCGGGCGGGCGGGCAGGCTGTGGGATGGCAGGCGGTGTGAGCACACCATGCTTTGCCTGCTCTATGCTCGCGCCTCGACACGCAGCAGCACGCAGCTGTGCGTGACCACACCACAGCACGCAGAAGGCGCGGCTGAGTGTGTGTCGCACCCATGATCGTGCCAGAGGTGTGTATGTGCAGCGCAGGGCAGGGGGGTGGTCGCACCTGGACGGAGGGCAGGGAGCGGGCATAGCCCGCCACTCGCACCACCCCCAGGCTGTAGAACAGCGCCGCTGCCAGGATGGCCGAGTCGCCGCCTGCGCAGGGGGAGAGCGGAGGGGCATGGGTGAGTCAAACACGAAGGGTGGGTGAGCGGGTGAGCAGGTCCACGCGGGCCGGCCATGAACACGCAGCCAGACATTCTGCACAACAGCTGTGAAGGCAAAGAGCAAGCGTACTCTGCGCCAGCCCTGCCACACGCGCTCGCTCACCGAGCTTCAGACCGGCAGCGTCCCAGCTGCCGGCCGCCACGTCAGCCGCCGCTTCGTCTGCTGTGATCAGCAGGCAGCCCGCCAGCGCCACGGCGCAGCCTGCCCACACATTCCTGGCGGGTCGGTAGCCGGCAGCCGCCGACAGCAGGGGTGTGAGCAGCAGGGTGGCTTGGACCAGGAAGCTTGCCCGGGTGGCTGATATGAGCTGCAGGCTCAGCGTCTGCATGGAGGGAGGCAGGCACGAGGGCAAGCGGTGAGACCCGAGGTGTTCAGGGAATAGGAGTCGAGGAAGGAGATGAGAAATGGCACCCAGCCAGCAGGCAGGAGAAGGCTGAAAGCTTGCAAAAGCAGGCTGGGCCGCGGGAAGCGGGCGGAACGCAGAAACAGGCACAGGTCCAAAGCAGGCACAGCACGCATGCGCAAGCCAGTAGCCCACCAATGCTCAATGATGCCCCACCTGCAGCGCGGTGGCACTGAAGTTCCACAGCCCAAGCTCGAGTGCTGCCATCCAGAGGGGAGGCGACTCGAGGGAGAGCCACTGGCGGAAGAGGCCCGCCCCGCCACCTGGCAGTACCGCGGCCGCCTCCTCGCCGTCTCCGCTGCTGCCGCTGCTGCTGGCGCTGCTGCTGCTGCTGCTGTCCTGGGCTGCGTCTTCTGCCTGCTGCTGTTGTGCTGCTGCCGGCGCTGCCTGCTGCAGTGCCAGGGTGACGGCCAGCAGAGCACCCGCCTGCAGCACCCCCCTCACCGCCATCACGACAGCTGCATCTGGTGGCTGGTCGGTCGAGTACAGCAGGCGAACAGCTGGAGCGTAGCTGCCCCACAATGCCGCTGATGCCAGCAGGCCCAGCTTGGGCAGCAGTGAAGAATTGGCAGGCTTTGGCTGCTGTTGCTGCGGCGCCGCTGGCGCCGCCACGGCTGAAGCGCCAGCAGCATCTTGTTGCTGCTGAAGCAGCTGCTGCAACGCTTGCGGCGGGGCTTGCGAGGACGCCTCCTCCTCCACCACGCAGGGCCGCGCCTCGAGGGACACAGCAGCGGGCGGCCGCCTCGCCCTCTCACGTGCTTGAGCGCGAACGACTTGCTGGTAAGCAGGCCTTGCGCTGCGCGCCGATCGGGCCTTTCGGGCGCCCTGTTGTAGCAGGGTGTTCCTCTGGAGCGTGCTGGCAACTGCCGCGCCGTACATGTTGGAGGCCATGTGAGGGAGACTCTGGCGGCTGCACTTGCAGAGGTTGCTGACCTGAGGAGAGGCTGTTTTGAGCGTGAGCCTGCGGGAAACAAACCCAGACAAATTTCCCCGCAGGTTTGGAGCGCCAGGCTGACCTGAACTCGGCTCCCGCAGCACAGCACAGCGGCGTGCCGGCCATCTGGGACATTCTGTGCTTGCAAATCACCTCAGGCCCTCCTGCCTGCCCTGACCTCTGATTACAAGCATGTATACATGCATCAGCCCAATGATTGCAGTGCCAGCGCGCCCACAACCCCTCAAACGTCCCTGCGTGCGCCTTGCGGCGTGCGGCGGCTGGTGGCGTTGACGTTTCTCACGTGTTCGAGTGCAGCCATTAAATGCCAAAAACGTCGGCACAAATCAGAGTAGAGATAGAGATTCGTCCAGCTTGCAGACGGTTCAAAGGCTTGGCAGGGGAACAGCAGGTAATTGCCCCGACTGCCCGCACACGCCGCCGCAGCACCGGGCAGGCTGCACCGTGCATGCTCTGACGACGCCCTCCGAAGGCCAGTACGCTGATGCTGCTTGCACCCACGGCTGTGCACACATGTCCTGCCTGCCTGCCTGCCTGCCTGCCTGCGCGCCTGAGCCGTGGGCCGCCTGGCTTCACACTGCGGGGTTAGACGCCGCTGAGCGCTCGCTCCAAATGGGGGGACATGAAGGCTTCTCAGGGGATGAAGGCCTCGGGGGGTGGGGGCAGCAGCTCGCCGCCACGGATGTCCAGGAAAGACACCAAGCCCAGGTAGATCACCTGGATAAAAGTAATGTTGAGGGGGAGGAGGGACAGAAGCAAGGCGCAGGGTGAGAGGGCGGCGGCGGGGAGCGTGATATGCAGGGGAGGCAGATCGGTGGTGGTACTGCTGGGAGGCGGGGCAGCTTGCAGCCTCCGCATGTGCCCAGCGGCACAAGCCCAGCATGGCAAGGAGCCACGCCTGGCTGCACCATCCTCACCCCGAAGATGATGGAGATGGCGCCAGTGATGATAGCGGTCGTCTGGCCCTTGGCGACGGAAGGGTCGACCGGTGGCGGTGGCCGCTTGGGCGCCGCTGGTGCTGCACCCTCCTGCGCCTGCTGCTGCTGCTGCTCGGGGCCCGGCTGCTGCTCAGACCCGCCCTCTGCGCGGCACAGCAGCCCCGAGCGCTGGTGTTGCCGCGGAAGAGTGGTAGCGCTGCGCTGCTGCTGCTGCTGCGGGGCGCTGCGCCGCAGAGGGGCTGCCTTAGAAACCACATTGCTGCTGCTGGCGAAGGGCACGGGCGCTGAGCGCCGCATCGTGGTGGCGGAAGGGAGCGCGAGGCTCATGGTCGCGGCGGCCATCTGGTGCTGCTTGGCTGCGTCTGGAATAAGTTGCTACAATACACAAAATCCAAACACGTGGTATGGGTGGCTGCAAGTGATGTGATGGTCGAAAGCAATAGTTTTCGCGCCCTGCCACATCAGACTTGCCCAAACCCTCCCAAACAAACGAGAGAGTGCCAATCCTAAGAGCACCGTAGCATCCAGGTTGCTTTGATCGTGGCCTGATCGCCGACAAGCCCGTATCGGGACCCTGTGCTCGACAAAATATGCGCCCCTCTTTGCCTCCCCGTCCCAAGAAGCGCCCCCCTGGAGGCGCAGGCCAGGTGTGAATGAACTCGTGTTTTGGCGACAGTGGGCCACAAGGCCTTCAAAACCAGAGTGATCGACCGCAGTGATCGACCGCTGCCACTCAAGCGCCTGCCTCTCTTGGTACATGCAGACACAACCCGCAGCAGCAGCACCTGCCGAGATCACGCCTGCCGGCGATGGGGGCCCTGCTGCCAGCGGCAGTGCTGGCAGTAGCAGCTGTTCAGCGGCAGGCAGCGTGCCACCGCAGCTGCCGCCTGGCCAGCAGGCAGGCACCCTGCCGCAGCTGCCACCAGAGCATGTGGGTGCGATGCAGCAGGTGATGGCAGCGCTGGCATCAGGCCAGAACGACGCGCTGCTGCAGCAAGTGAGCGGCAAGATGGGGCTGCCACCCGACCAGCTGCGGCAGGCAGCGGCGGCCATAGCGGCGGGCGAGGGCCCCGAGGCGATGCCTTCCGAAGTGGTGCAGCGTGCGATGCAGCTGCAGTGGGCCATGCGCAACGGCGCCATGCCTCCCATGGGCCCCGCGGCCGCCGCTGCTGTGCCTGCTGGCATGCCACCGGGGCTGCTGGGCGGCGGCGGACCCCCTGGCCACCCTGCCAGCCCTCCCGGCATGCCCGACGCCCCGCCTTCCTCTTCCACCATCCTCATGCTCGACGGCGAGGAGCAGCAGGGGTGCTTCGAGCTGTACCGCCAAGCGTACGGCCGCCACCTGGACCTAGCTTATCCACCCGTTTATGTGTCGGCTGCCACCCTGGCAGTGTGGTCGGGCATGCTGCCCTTCTGGCTGGCTCTGCTCGTCCTGCCGGTCGGCATGATCCTGTTCATGCACCTGCTGCTCGTCAAAGGTGGGCGGGCCTGGGCTGGGCAGGGTTACCCAGGGGCCGGCAGGATCCTCCCTTTGCTGTTTGTGGACCGGCCTGTGGGGTTGTGACACCGGTGTGGGCGTGTTGACATGCCTGGTGCACGCATGCAGCCCAGCAGTGTGTGCAACCCGGCTCATGCTTTAACTGTCCATTATAACGCCCACCTGACTGCAGCCGCCGGCATCCCCGCCCGCCTGCTGCCCCACTCGCGCCTGCCCATGGCCATGGTCGCCAGCCTGGAGGCGCTGGCGTCAGCCACCTTTTTTCTACAGGTTGGTGCCAGCCACGTCAGCATACAGCCGGCAGCGGATGCAGCAGCCTGCTCATGGCCAGGGTTGCCGGCCTGGAGGTACCGGCAACAGCGGCACTCTTTCTACCGGGGTGTGTCAGCCACTGTCAAGCTGCAGCTGGCCGCAACCAAATTTACCTGTTTGCAAGGCCTACCAGATGATTGATCTTTCTGCACGGCCTGCCAGAGTGCCAGTCAGCACGTTAGTTGCTGGGGCTCGGCGGCGCGTGTACACCTCTGTTGTCAGCGTGCCAGTTGCAGCTGCAGCCCTGTTTGCCGCTCTGCCCAGCACGTGCCAGCTGTCCCTGGTCAACCTGCCTGCCTACGATTGCCCTGCAGATGTGGCCGTTGCTGGTAGACGTGCCCTGGCACCGCATGCTGCTCGCCCTGCTGGTAGCGGGCTTCTTCTTCCTGCACTACAGGTGGGGCTGCTGTTGCACTGCCGCTGCTGCCAGCGCTGCTGCTGCTGCATGCTCGTGGAAATAGCTGGATCCAGCTAGCAGCCTGCCGGCTGTGCGGGCCTGGGGGCCTGCATGCAGCGCCGACTTTCTCAATCCCACACCCAGCTGGCACACCTGCACCCAAGTTCCCAGTGCCCCATTCCGCCCCCGGTCTTTGCTGGTCTCGGCTCTGCACGTGTGCCCGCCCAACTTCACTAGACCACACGTGTGCCCGCACAATGGTTTGCTATCCTGTGTGCAGGACCTATTCAAGCGACCCAGGGTATCTGGAGGCCCGGGGCACACCACAGCCGCTGGCGCCAGCTCAGCGCATGATGCTGGCTGCACAGGTGTGTGTAGCCTGCCTTTTCTCTGTGCACGCGTGTGCCCACAAAAGGTGTGCTGCCTGGATGCCTGGCGTGCCCTGCTCGTGTGGCGGTGTAACGTGCAGCTCAAGGGCAAGGATGGTAGCTGCCCAGGGGTGAATGGCAGGCAGACATTTCTCCTCCCCTCGGCCTGCCTGCCTGTTGTCTGCTTGCGTATCTCGCTTGCGGTACTCCGTTTGTGTCCCGGCCCTGCTGCCCACCTGTGCGTTCTTCTACCCCCACCCTCCCTGCCCCACAGAACCCCTCCTGGTGCTACACCTGCAACATCTACAAGCCCATCAGAACCAAGCACTGCAGCAACTGCGACAGGCAAGTGTGGACGCTACAGGTGCACGTGGCACAGTGGAGGCAGCAGGGCGCAGGCGACCGCCTGTGCTCGAGGCTTTATCCCGATGTTAGCCCACCTACGAAGCGCTGTGCTGTGCTGCGCTGCGCTCTATGGGCGGGCATTCCCGTAAGGACGTGTTGCTTCAGCCATCAACAACCCTGCCGCCCTCCAGCCCCTCACTCCCACGTGACACCCACCCTGCTGCAGGTGTGTGGGCGAGTTCGACCACCACTGCCCTGTCGTGGGCAACTGCGTGGGCGTGGGCAACCGCCGCTCCTTCATGGGGTACCTCCTGCTCCTGTGGGCCGCCGAGCTCACCTGGCTCCAGCTGGCGGCGCATTTCTGGCGGCGGTGAGCGCTGTGGAAGCGGGACGGTTGTGGGCTGAAGTGGGGCCTGTGTATGGACGTCTGTCCTGGAGTGCCGGCGTCTGCACGCTTTTGAGGCGAGAGAGCTGCTGGGCAGGGACTGGCACTTGCTGGGCGGGCTGGCTTGGTTGCCGTCTGCAGCAGGCTTTCTGCCTGTGACATTCCCTGCCCTACCCACGTCACTGCTTGCTCTCTCACTCCTGCACTCCTTGCCGCTGCCTCCCCCACTGCAGGGTGGTGTCACAGCAGGTGCTGCACAGCCACACCCTGCCGGGGGCGCTGCAGACGCTCTCGCATTTTGGCAGCCTCGCCTGCCTCTGGCCCGGCACCCTGTTCACAAGCCTGGTGGTGGTGAGCTGCGCCGGAGCCTGTGCCATGCTGTGCATGACGTGTCATGCGTTGGCGCAGGCCATGCTGCGGTGCTGCTTCGCTCGAGTGTGCTGTGCGCAAGCACACCCCTCTCCTGCCTTCGCCTCCCGCCACTCCATTGCCTTGTCCTTTCGTGCATCTGTTTCCATGCCACTCTTTTGACCACCCGCTGCGCCCCACCCTTCTTCCTGCTGCACCACACACTGTACCTCTCCCTCCCTCCCTCCCTATCTCACTGCTACTACTGCAGGTCTTCATCTTCAGCGGTACCACCTTCCTGCTGGGCCGGCAGCTGTTCTGCGTGGCGGGCAACCTCACAATCAATGAGATGATGTTGCGCCACAAGTATGGTTACCTGCAGGCAGCAGACCACGTGTATCTGAACCCCTTTGACGAGGGCCCAGCCGCCAACTGCGTGCAGGCAAGGCAGGGGGGAGGTGGTGGCAGGGGCCAGGGCTGGCGGTCGGGGGGTGCATGGATGCGTGGGCACAGGCGTTCTGTGTGGATGTGTGGGTACGCGGGCAAGCGACCGCTGCTGAGGCAGCTGGGAGCCAGGTATTGGCAGGTGCCAGTTTCGCCCCAACATCACCCCATGCTCCCCCCCATCCAAACCGCAGCTGACTAGAGTTGTACAGGTATGCAAGGTGTGCCCACTGACCTGCTCCGCACTCATGAGCTGGCTCCTCACACCAACCACTTCTGTGTGTGCCTCGCCTGCAGTTCTGGAGCGAGTCCCGCCCCGACTGGTACTCTCTGTATGCACAGCGGCAACAGCTGGGGAGCAGGCAGCAGCAGCAGCAGCAGCAGCAGGAGGGGGATGTAGAGCAGCCAGGCAGTGGGGGCGGTGCAGCTGCGGACAGCTGGCGGCCGCCGCGCTTCAGCGTCACTTCCCTGCTGCGCCAGTGGGATGAGGCGGCAGCAGCGCTGCAGGCTTCGCGCATGGCCCGCAGGCAGCGCAAGGAGGCCTGGCTGCTGCAGCAGTACGGCGGCGTGAAGCCGGAAACGGCGGAGCAGCAGCAGCTGCTGGCCGCAAATGGCGGCGGCTGCTCGCATGGAGCCTGCCGCAGCTGCGATGCGCATGTGTAGCTCTGGGCCACCTGCTGTTGCCATTTGATGCAGCATGTATTTTTGGCGATGCACACACAGTAGGAAGCCACTGCACAGGCGCGCACACGCATGTGAGCAAACCAACAAGCCAGGCACCCGAGAGAAGGCGGCCCCTGCACAAGAGCATGGGAATGTGCCATCTGCAGGCCCTCTTCCAGGAATAGTTGGATGTAAAATATGTTGTAGGCCTTGAACATCATCCCTGTACAGAGCGAGACCGCACATGCAGGTCCAGCAGGCGTATGCACGCATGCGTGACAGATGCAGCAGTGCGCCGGCACACCTGCTTCGCCTGCCTCCACATCAGCGGTCACACATGGGCTGTCACTTGCATAGTGCACCACCAGCTGCTGCTTTCACCCACTGTTCAAGCGTTAGTACAACACGACTGCCCTATCAGTTTAGTCCTAAAGCCCACATTCTGGCCACTGCTGCAGCCGCCACCATGCCCTCCCGCCTTCGTGCCGCCGCACGGCATGTGGCCATGCCTGCCCGTCCCACTCCTGCCTGCGCTCCCGCAAGCGCTGCATGCAGCAAATTGACTGCTGCAACGCCACTTCACTTTGTTACGTGCCCAAAGAGCCAGTTGGAGGCGCTCTTCAACTGCCCACCAGGTGGCCTCTACGTGGAGTGATGAAAATGTAAGGCGAAGCCACCTCCCAGACGCTTGAAACTCTCCTGCCCGCTCCAGCAGCCCACTTAGACAGTGCCGCTCGCCTCGAATGCTTAGCACTGCTATCAGTGGACGGCTCAGACGGGTGCTACTGGGCGCCTGCCGTGGAGTGTCAAGTAAGTCTGACAGCCTGCCGGAACCGATCGGGGAGCAGCCTAAACGTTGCTTGGCAGGGAGGGCACCACACCTACCGCTGGCCCACCTCCCTCGCTGTCGCGCCTGCAGGGACCGCCTCTCGCCGCCGCATCGCCTCCAGCGCAGGTGGGCAGCTGCTGTGAGACGGCGCATTGCCGGCTGCGGCCCGCCGCAGGCTGCGAGTGGCAGCAGCTGGCGGCAGTGGCGGCGGCAGCAGGGCCTGCCTTCCGGTGCCGCCACTGATCCTTGCCGCCACTGATCCTTGCGCGCAACGCTGCCCGGTTTCACCCTCTTTCACCCCCGCTTATGCGTGGCCCTGTACCTGCAGAGCCCCGCGTCCGCTCTGCCTTTGCCTCTGGTGCCAGGCTCCTGCCAGTGCCGCTGACCCGCGCCGCCGCTGCCAGCCGCGCCGCCGCCGGGACCCGCGTGTACGCCACCGCTGCTGCCCCCGCAACCGCCGAAACCGCCGAGATGGGTGCTCAGGCGCACGTGGAGTTCTTCCGCAAGGTGGGTGCTGGCCCTCTGTCTGTCAGAGCTTGTCAAAGGACTCGATGCCCTCGCCCTTGCCGGCCGCAAATCACCTTCCCGCTGCGGTGGTGCCGCTGCGGCCCCGCCGCCGCCTGCCCCACCCACCTCCATATCCCCACCTCCCCTGCTGTGACCAACCGCAGGACTACAAGCCGCCCACCCACCTGATTGACACCATCCACCTGAACTTTATCCTGAATGAGGGCGGGAGCCGGGTGGAGGCAAAGATGCGGGTGCAGCCAAACCCCGCCGCCTCTGACCGCAGCTCCCTCTTCCTGAACGGCCGCGACGGTGCGTGGGCAGGGGGCTGTGGCAGCCGGGAAGGGGGGAAGAGGCATGGCAGGGCAGCGTGGGCAGTGCTGCTGCCTCTGTTGTGGCCGCTGCCAGGCCTGCCTGCTGCCGCCGTTTCACAGATTGATGTTGCCTCTTTAGGTGCAGCTGCTGCTGGGGTTGTAGCTGTTGGGGATGACGGCTTGTATTCTTGACTGAAGCTGTGGCTGTTCAACCAGTCGTTTACGTGTCAATGTGTCAAGCTGGGGATTAAGTACAATGCTAAGCGCTTTGTGCTGCCGCTGCTGTTGACCTTTGACTGAAACTGTTGCTGCATGCCCTTTTGTATTGTGCTGCGCCTGCAGATGTGAAGCTGGCGGGCATCAGGATCGACGGGGAGGCGCTGCCTGAGGACGCTTACGAGGTGGTGGCTGGCAAGGGGCTGACCATCAAGAGCCCGCCCGAAGGTGGGTGCCTCCAGCGGCAGGCCAGTAGGAGGGTGCAGCGTGCCGGGGAAGGGAGGCAGAGGGCGGGGAAGGGGAAGTGCGTGGGGCAAATATGAGAGGCGGATGGGGCTGACCAGCAAGAGCCCGCCTGGAAGTGGAAGCTACTTGCGCTGTGTGGGAGAAAGGGTACAGGGGTTGGCTGCTGCCGGCACAGGAAGGCGGCAGTGGGGCAGGGACATGTGCGGGCAGGAGGGCAGGAGTGGGCAAGCTCCGCTGTACACCATTGTAATGGGCAAACTCCGATAAACACAGTGCATCAGCCCGCAGTGTGCAATGCCCGCTGCTCCATGCGCCACCGTGTTTCCCTCCGGTGGCCAACAACTGTCGCCACCTGTCGCCACCCGTGCAGGCGAGTTCACGCTGGAGATTGACTCGGATGTGCAGCCGGAGCAGAACAGCCTGCTGGAGGGGCTGTACAAGAGCGGGGGCAACTTCTGCACCCAGGTAGCTTGCTTGCTGCACCGCAGGGAGTGTGTGCCTGGGGAGGGGCGGTGGGATGGTAGTGGGTGGCAGTGTATACGAGCGGGGCCAACTTTTGCATGCATAAAGCTTGCCCGTACACACATTGCACAGAGCGTGTACTGGGAGGGTTGGCGACCCTCTGCTGCACGTCGCTATCCACACGGGCAGCCGCCGGCTTCTGCTCCATCTCGCCAGCTGGGATGCACCACGCTGAGCCGTGCTGCTGCTGTGCCTGCTGTGCAGTGCGAGGCGGAGGGCTTCCGTGGCATCACCTTCTTCATGGACCGCCCCGACGTCATGGCCAAGTAAGCCTATGCCACTAGAACGACGTGCCTGCTGTGCTTGGGGGGCATCATCTTTTCACGGACCGCCCTGATGTCATGGCCACCGGAGCTCTTGTTTGGGATTGAGCTCTGAGGCCAGGCTTCTTTGGCACTACGCCCTTCACGCTGCCTGCCTCTGCTGCGCCCGCTGCAACCACCCTCAAGCGCCACCCCTCCAACCTTCCCCACCCGTCTGCCTCCCCCGCACCTCCACACCGCCCCCACCACACAGCCACCAGTCTAAACATTAGACTGCCCCACCCACCCCTGCCACTCTAAGCACTACGCCCCTCTCTATTCCCCACGCAGGTACACCACTCGCATTGAGGCGGACAAGGCCGCCTACCCCGTGCTCCTCTCCAACGGCAACCTGATTGATCAGGGCGACCTGCCCGAGGGGCGCCACTTCACGGTGTGGGAGGACCCCTTCCGCAAGCCCTGCTACCTGTTTGCCCTGGTCGCGGGTGACCTGGCAATGGAGGTGAGGAGGGGCAGTAAGAGTGGCGGAGTCTGCATTGACATAAGGCTGAGAGTGGGGTCAGGGGGTGGGATAAGCCACGCTACCTGTTGTGGCGGGAGACCATGAGATGGCGGCGGCAAGGAATGGAACCTTGAGTCAAGGTCACGGTTGATCAGGTTGAGGTGAAGCATGCGCGCCTGTGCAGTTCAGGTCAAGGGCATCAAGGGCACCACTCCACGCTGTGGTTGGCAAAGGTTCACATCCTCCCTCCCTCCCGCTCTCCACTGGCCGCAGGAGGACACCTTCACGACGTGCAGCGGCAAGGAGGTCAAGCTGCGCATCTTTGTGAAGCAGCACGACATCGGGCGGGTGGCCTTTGCCATGGAGTCGCTCAAGCGGTCCATGAAGTGAGTGCGTTACCTGCACGAGTGGAGGGGGGCGGGCGGATTTAAACAGCAGGGGGACAGGACAGGCGGGTGGCCTTTGCCATGGGATACTTCGAGAGGCGTGTGATGTGAGCGGCTGCCAAGCGTGAGGGAGCTGTGTGTGTGAGGGGGGGGGGCACAAGTGCTTGGGTTGGGAAGGGGGGAGGCAAGCGGGGCGGGGCGGAAGGGGATGGGCGAGTGGTTTACGATTTCAACCAATCTTTACAACTGCCGTGTTGTCTCCTTTCTTCTGTGCAGGTGGGATGAGGATGTGTACGGCTTGGAGTACGACCTGGAGCTGTTCAACATCGTGGCAGTGGATGACTTCAACATGGGTGGGTTGGCATCTTTATGCTTGGTTGGCGTGGGATGTGATGCGGTGGGCGACTGCATGATGGACTAGGGTGGGGAGGGCTTTGGGTGTGGGGCAGGGCAGTGGGGAAGCCATTCTTCTGCATGTCTGGAATTGCTCATTCCTTCCTTCCCTGCCCCGCCCCTTCGTCTTCTTGCAGGCGCTATGGAGAACAAGTCCCTGAACATCTTCAACTCCCGCCTCGTGCTGGCCACCCCCGACACCGCAACTGACGGAGACTTTGCACGCATCGAGGGTGAGAGGCGATGGGTGGATGGGGGCTGGGTGGGAAGGGAACCAGGGTCGGGTGAAAGAGGGGCAGAAGGGCAAGGGCATGAGGTAGGGGAGGAAGGGGGGGGCTGGCAAAGGCTATTCTGCGCAGCGCGGTTGCGTGTTCAGCATACAGGCGCAGCAGCACCTTGCCCATGGTCAATGGGCATACCAGACGTGGTGCCCCTGTGATCGTTGCCAACCTGGTTGTCACCCCCGTGTTTGCGCGCCTGTGCCCCCTGGTCTGCCCTTCTCCCACGCTTCCTCTCTGCTCTCTACAACCGCGCAGGCGTGGTGGGCCACGAGTACTTCCACAACTGGTGAGTTCCTCTGAACGTGCATGCCTGAACTTGGCGGCGCACAGCGCGCAGGGGCTTGCAGGCTAGGGCTTGTCTCAACCTTGCGTCTCGACCTCGCGTGCCAGCCTGCCTGCCTGTCGGCCCGCTGGCCTCACTGTGTGCACCCTTCTCCCCACGCGTATTCACCCTGCAGGACCGGCAACCGTGTGACGTGCCGCGACTGGTTCCAGCTGACACTGAAGGAGGGGCTGACTGTGTACCGCGACCAGGTGCGGTACTGCTGCGCCGGTACCGCTGCTGATGCTGCACTGGGCCGGCACACCTGCTTGCCCCTGCCTACCTTACCTGCCCGGCTCCCCTCTTATCCGGCTCCCCTCTTACCTGCCCGGCTCCCCTCTTTGCCCGGCTCAGCCCATCTATGCCCTGCCCTGCCCTGCAACCTGCGCCTCTCCACCCGCCCGCCCTACATCACCACCCTTGCCTCCGTCTCTTCCTACGCTCTCTCTGGCTGCAGGAGTTTAGCGCCGACATGAACAGCCGGCCCGTGAAGCGGGTGGAGGATGTGTGCCGCCTGCGGGCCGCCCAGTTCAGCGAGGACAAGGGTGCGCGCGTGGGGCTCTCTTCTACTTGCCCTCACCGGTTGTGTGCATCTGTGCCCTCACTTTGTGGAGCCTGGGGAACGCCGGCGGCTGAGGACATGCTCCCCGCGCTTCCATACAAGCACGCATCTGAGCCCGCCGCTGCGCGCCCGCCACCATCCGTCTGCAGGCCCCATGGCGCACCCCATCCGCCCCGAGTCCTATATCAAGATGGACAACTTCTACACGCTCACCGTGTACGAGAAGGGTGAGCGGTTCTAGGTGGCTGGGCTGGGTGGAGGGCATGGGTTGAGGGCAGACAGACGGGCAACACATCAGTGTGGGTTGAGCGAGTGAGGGTCCAGATGGAGTGCGCAGCCACCCGCTTGTGTGTCTGCGCAGGTGCTGGGAGGGCCGCAGGAATGTCCCGCCCTACCCTCCCATGCCTGCCCAATCAACGCGGCTTTGCTTCTTTTCCCCGCTGCAGGCTCCGAGGTCATCCGCCTGTATGAGCAGGTGCTGGGCAAGGAGGGCTTCAGGAAGGGGATGGACCTCTACTTCCAGCGCCACGACGGGCAGGTACGTGTGGGGCCTGCCATAAGGAAGTGCAGAGCTGTTATGGGAAAGGACCTCTATGTAGGGTGCATGGCGGGGAGGCGCGTTCCAAGCTTACAGCGCCGACATGGCCGCTTGCAGCACCTACTGCCCTAAGCACGTCGCATCTGACTTGTTTTGTTTGGCGTGCAGGCCGTCACCTGCGACGATTTCCTGGCTGCCATGTCCGATGCCAACGGGGAAGACCTCTCTGCCCTGGCCAAGTGGGTGGGGAAGTGCAAATGGTTGTGGGTGGTGTGGGGTGGCATGTCAAGTGGGAGGGTGCTGCTGGCGGCTGCTGCCGCCAGCATGCGGCAGGGGCGGTGGTAGTGCAGGGCGTGCTGCTGTGCAAGGCGGAGAGCGGGTCACCTGCTTCTACTCTGCGCCGGCCGCCGGGGCCAACTGCCTGCTGCCTTCTGATGCTGGGCCCTGTCCATTTGCGCTGCCGCTGTGTGCAGGTGGTACAGCCAGGCGGGCACCCCGCGCCTCACCGTCACCCCCTCCTACAACCCGTCTGAGAAGACCTTCACCCTGACCTTCAAGCAGGCACGCCCCTTCCTGCTTTCTTCCTGTGTTGCCCATGGGCCTACATCTCACGGGGGTGCCACAGCAGAATTGATTGCGCTACACTTCCTGCCTGCCTGCATTCCTGCCTGGGCTGGCATGCCTGACCCCCCGTCACGCCCTGCTTCGCTGCAGCCTGCCTCCCGCCAAGCACGCCAACCTGTCCTCCCCCTGCCCCGCCCACCTGCCACTGCCGCTGCCCTCCCAGCTTACCCTGCTGATCGCTGTTGCCCACCCTCGCTGGCTGCCAATACTGCAGGCGACTTTTCCCGTCCCGGACAGCCCAACAAGGAGCCTGTGCTCATCCCCTTCTGCTGTTCCTCCATCAACCCTGCACCAATGCCGCCCTCTGCTGCTTTGCAGGAGACCCTTCCCAGCCCGGGCCAGCCCAACAAGGAGCCCGTGCTCATCCCTGTGCGCATGGGGCTGCTGGGGCCCGACGGCAAGGAGATGCCGCTGAAGTTGCGCGGGTGAGCTGGCGCTGAGGTGGCAGCGTGGTGCCGAGCTGGCGCTGGGCTGGGCTGACGGAGTTCCTGGTGTTTCCACTGAACGGGGGGAACGAGACGATCCTGCCTCATCCTGCTAGCTGCACAGCGGCACCGCTCCTATCTGTGGTGGTATGTTCTTGTGTTTGCATGCGGGCACCTGCACAGCCGCGTTGTTCGTGTTCCGAATCCCGTCCCAACCCTGTGCCACCCCTCTCTACCCGTGCTCCCCACCCATCCGCCCGCCCGCCCTCCCTGTGCAGCGGCGAGGCCCTGGGCACGGAAACCGTGCTGCGGGTGACCGAGGCGGAGCAGGCATTTGTGTTTGAGGGAGTGGAGGTGCAGCCGGTGCCCTCCCTGCTGCGCGGCTTCTCTGCCCCTGTGCTGATGAGCGTGGAGGGGCAGACGGATGAGGACCTGCTGCACCTGCTGGCCAACGACACCGGTGAGTGAGGGTGGTGCAAGTTACGGTGCCGGCTGAGAGTTGTGGTGTGAAGGGGGAGTGCAGGGGCAGGCTGACAACGATCTGCTGCATGTGGTGACTAATGAAACCGGCATGACGCCGGCAAATCTGTGTGGAGTGGTGTTGAGACTGGATAGGGAAGGCAGGCAGGAGCAGGATGCTCTCGAGTGTGGAGGGGCAGCTAGTGAGGGTCTGCCGCACCCTGCTGCCTGATCAACCTCCTCTGGGAGAGTTCGGGCGCCCCACCTCCTCCCCCTCCCCCTGCTCCTCATCCTCCTCCCCCACCTCCTCCCCCTCCTCCTCCTCCTCCTCCTCCTCCTCCTCCTCCTGAAGAGTTTGGGCGCACAATCTCCTCCTCCTCCTCCTCCCCCTCCTCCTCCTCCTCCTCCTCCTCCTCCTCCTCCTCCTCCCCGTCCTGGAGAGCTTGGGCGCCATCCCACCTCGCCACACTGCATCACTCCAACCTCACACCCCGCTTCGCCTGCACATGCAGACTCCTTCAACCGCTGGGAGTCTGGGCAGGTGCTGGCCAAGAAGCTGATGCGCGATCTGTATGCAGCAGCCAAGTCCAGCAGCACGGTAGGCAACAGCTGTGCTGCTTGGGCAGTCTGTTGGGTTGGGGTGGGATTCTTCTGCGCGGCAGCCAAGGCCAGTGCATGCATTGTTGTGCATGTGATTTAGTTCCTGCCTTCTTCTTCTCGTGTGCTCTGCGCGGCCGCCGAGGTGAGGCAGCTTGCCGTATCGGCCTGCTGTGTTTGCGCTCGAAAGTGTTCTGTGTGTGTGCACATGTGCTTTCCCCTGCCCACGCTCTGCTGATGGCGGCTCCCCTGTCGCCCTTCTCCCTGCTGCAGGGCACGGTGACGGAGCGGCTGCAGTCGGCAGGCGGCGTGAAGGCAAGCCTGGTGGAGGCCTACCGCTCGCTGCTCAACGGTGGGTGGGTGGGGGCTTGGGCCAGTGGACAGCAGGCTTGCACGGCCGCAGCGCGCTGAGCACGCCATAAGCACATGCACACCGGATGCTCTGTGCCACATACTCGCGCCAACCGCCTGCACCCATGTGTGCCGCGCTCGTGCACATGCTGGGCGCGCACTCGAATGCCGCTCAACCCGTGCACATTAAGCCCACATACTGACGCCTCTTTCAACCCACGTATGCCCCTGACACGCCCCCCCCCCCTGCAGACACCTCTGTGGACGGCGCCTTCAAGGCCTTTGCCATCAGCCTGCCCGAGAACAGCGAGCTGATCGACAAGATCCCGGGGGCCGACCCCACCCTGCTGCACGAGGTGGGGGACGGGAGCCGGACTCGCTAGTTTAGCAGCTTCGCAGCTTGCATCGCGGCTTCCCGGAACCCCTGCACTGCCCTGTCACCGCCACTATGCACACGCACTGGCCTGGCACGCCGCCTCGCTCCTGCCTTGATCAACCCCACGTGACCTCCCCCTGTCCTTACGACCCGCCCCATTGTTACGTCCACACCTACCGACCCTCCCCCATTCTTACGACCCTCCCCCCGTTTCCATTACACAGGTGCGTGAGTACGTCACTCGTGAGCTGGCGCAGCGGCTGCGGCCGGAGCTGGAGGCGGCGGTGAAGGCAAACGACTCTGGTGAGGCGGGCGCCCACTCGTGCTGCCCGCTGAGCATGCTGTGCAGGGCCTGCTGGGCACGCTGTGCAGCGGCTGCGGCCGGAGCCTGAGGCAGCTGTGAAGGCCAACGGCTCGAGTGCACGCTGTGATCGAAATCTTACCTACCCCCACCATCCCACCTTACCCCCACTACCTTGACCCCCACCTTACCCCCATCCCACCCCACCCTTCCTCTGCAGCCCCCGGCGAGGCATACGAGTTCAACGCCGCCGCCTGCGCGCGGCGAGCACTGAAGAACAAGGCCCTGGTGGGTGCCTCGTGATCTTGCCTTGCTTTCTCGTGCTGGGGAAGGGGATGCCTTCTTTTGCTGGAGTGTTGTGCTGTGTCGTTGTTGCGCGGGTGGCGACCAAATGAGCGGCTTGGCAGCTGGGTGTGCGATTGTCGACCAAGTGGGCTTGCTCCTGTGGCCCACGTGGTTGTTGTTGTGTGTAATTGCGCGCACTGCACACACTTGTTGGCAACCCACCCGACTGCCCCCCGGCCTGCCTGCAGGGCTACCTGGCAGCGCTGGGCGACACGGAGGTGACCGAGGGGCTGCTGCGCCGCCTGCGGGAGGCCACCAACATGACGGACGAGATCAATGCCCTGGCAGCCCTGGACCGGGCAGGTGTGTGTTGCGGCATTTCATGCTATGGTTGCGTTGTGGGGCAGGGCAGGTGGAGGGGTGCATACGACCGATGGAATGAATGCCCTGGCAGCCCTGGACCGGGCAGGTGTGTGCTGGGGGAAGGCGCATTGCACTTTGGGGTTGGCTTCCGGGGCAGGGCAGGCGGGAGATGACGTATATGGCTGACAAAATCAATGCCCTGGCAGCTCTGGATCGGGCAGGCAAGTCTGTTGCACGTTTGCTTGCGTGGCTGTCATGTATGGGTTGCTGCCAGCTTGGCGCTGCAAGGGCAGGGCTCAGTTACATGGGGGGCTCGGGCCGTGCAGCCCTGGAGCAGGCCGCTTCCCCGCCCACACCTCCCGCCCCCGCTTGTTTCCCATTTCCACGTTGCCCTGCCTAGCAGGCGGCCTGCTGGGCACTGGCCCCGCCTGTGTGCAGGCATGTGCCTTGCCAATACCACGCTGCGCGCTCAGTTTACGTATCATGTGGCATGCACCCTTCTTCTTGCTGTGCAGGCGGCCTGCTGGGCGCCGCCCCCGGCTGCGTGGAGGCGCGTGCCACGGCGCTGGGCGAGTTTTTCAGCAAGTGGGAGAAGGAGCCGCTGGTGCTGCTCAAGTGGATTGCCCTGCAGGTGGGCGTGATTGGGGTTGCCAGCAAGGGGGATTTGTGAAGGGAGAGGAGTGCCTGGGCCCGCGGCTGTTGGACGAGGCACGTTTGCGCCTGAACTTAAGTGCGCACACCTACGCACGCCACAAGCTCGGCCTCTGTCTTGACTGCTGCGCAAGACTGCGTGACCCGCCGCCCCTTGTCTCTGGCCCTGGCACCCCTGCCCCTCGTCACGCCCCTGCCCTTCCTCCCCACGCTGCCCCCCGCAGGCCGGCAGCAACGTGGCTGGCAACGTGGCGTCTGTGAGGAAGCTGATGGAGCACCCCGCCTTCAACATCACCAACCCCAACAACTGCTACTCGCTGTTCCTGGGCTTTGCACGCTCCCCAGTCAACTTCCACGCGGGTGAGCGGGCGGGGACAGTGGGGGGGATAGCAAGTGGTACAGGGCAGGGGGTACAGGGCAGGATCGGCTGCGCTCCATGCGGGTTCCATGGGAGCTCCCGACGCATGTTTGCTACCCCCACCTGGCGCAACCCGCCGTACCACTATACCACTTGTGCTGCAGCCTCAGTCTATCAGTGACCGCTAGCTCATTGCTGCCAGGCAACGCCCCCCCACGGCCAAACTCTCCCTGTCTCCTGTCCCGCCCTGCAGCTGACGGCAGCGGGTATGAGTTTCCATCTCAAGTTCCTGCTGCATGAGAGTCGAGGTGTTCACATCTTGACTTTGCCACCTTCCCCGCCCTGCAGCTGACGGCAGCGGGTACGAGTTCATGGCTGACTCGGTGCTCAAGGTGGACAAGATCAACCACCAGGTGAGTCTCGTTCCCGTTCAAGGTTCAGGTGCCTAGGTTGACTGGGGGGGGACAGAGGAGACATGGATGGGGTGGGCATTGAAGATGGACACATCTAACCACCAGGTGAGCTTGTACGCTTGCGAGCTTGCATTTTCCGGGGCAGTGTGGGGAGGCAGGGGATCTTGCAGAGGGACTGACTTGACACAGGTGGGGGTAAGGGGTTAGAAGAGTGGTGTGCAGTGGCGCAGAGGCCGCAGGCCGCCGTCCAATGCCCGCTTGCTGCCTCCTGTTGCCTGCCCGCCTCATCTGCCCTCCTCACCTCCGCCCCGCCCTGCATCTTCTCCCCCGCCCCCTTTGTCCCCCCTGGGCAGGTTGCCTCCCGCATGGTCTCTGCCTTCACCACCTTCAAGAACTACGACTCTGAGCGCCAGGTCAGCAGCAGCTGTGCCTGCCACGTCAGCAATGGTGGCAGCAAACGTGGCGCGCCGTGCTCGCGTGGGCCCTCCCGGCTGCCTGCCTCGTATTGCAAGGGATTGCCTGCCCGCACAGACCTCCCACGCTGCCTGACATTCAAGCCGCACACTCATGAGTCCCATGCCATGCACCCAAGCACCCCACTTTCTCCCACCCAACCACCCACACCTGGCCCACCCTCCTCCCCACTCCACCCCCCGCCCCCCGCAGGCCATGATGCGCGCGCAGCTGCAGCGCATCGGGGAGACCGAGGGGCTCAGCGACAACGTGTTTGAGATTGTGAGCAAGTCGCTCAAGGATTGAGTGGCGTGAAGAAGAATCGAGTTGGGCCCGGGCTGCGGCAGCATGCTTAGCTGCTGCTGATGAGCTGGCAGCCTGGCCCGCCTGGACAGCGGTAGACACGAGAGTCCGCATTGCAGCATGGGCTCTGCGCCGCAAAATCCAGACACCCTGCCAGCCGGTCATACCGATTGCTTGCGCCCCGCAGCCGACCGCCACCCAAACATAACTGCCGGTTACCGGTGTGAGCCGAGGTTCACCTGCCTGCCCGCCCGGCCCGGCCCACTGAGCAGCCCACTCCATTTCAGCGGGAACATTTCATTTGTCATCAGCAAATCCTTGCAGCAAACACATCTTGCCAGCTTCTGACCCACCCATGCCTGATTACCGTTGCCTTGTTGCATGTGCAATGTAACATGCCCTCCTTGCATGGTGGAGCATTGGCGACCCGGCTGTCCTGCCCAATGGACCTGTTGTGCTTTTTAAGTGCGCAGGTGGAGCTGTGTGGGTGGTCTGGATATATTGCATAATGGCTGTGATGTGATTGGGGAGATAAGTGGTGGAAAGTGGCGAAATGGGAGCTGCCCTTGCGGCGGTGCATGTGGAGGGCGAGCGCTGCCGACGGGCGACAGCGGCAGGTGGGAACACTTTTCTTCTCGAGATCGGGTCGGAGCGCTGCTTCGGCGCACACATTTGTTAGCGATCCCGCATCGTCACTTGCTCACTTCTGGCTTGGGCCTGTTCGAGTCAACTCGATCGGGCCAGCGGTGAACCTGTCGCGTTCCTGCGCCTGGCACCGTGCTCTGACAGCTTGCCCGGTTCAGCAGTCGGCGAGCCTCGCCTGCGCCGTGCCGAGCCAGCAGCGCCCGCCTGGGCTGTCGCCGCTGCCCCGCTGCGCCGGCGGGTTGCCCACCGCCCCGCCGCCGCGACCTCCACCGGCATCAGCATGGCCACAGAGGAGTATCTGTCCAAGTTCATCGCCAATGGCAAGCGCTACCATGAGCTGCCAGACCGGTTTCGGCTGACCGTGTCTGAGGAGGAATGGAAGCGCAGGTGGGTGCTAGATGGGTGGGGCGGGTGCCAGGTGCGGGGTGGCTGTTGTGGTGTGGCAACGCCTTGACATGGGCACGGTGCTGGGGATCACTGCGGGCCACCCTAGTTCCAGGAAAGTGTAGTTAGGCCAGCGGGCTAGCTTGAGGCCACCCGCCACCTGCGCAGCGCACCCTCGCTTCCAACCGCGCCGCCCCGCCTCGTACCCTCGTGCCGCCTCCACTGCCCCCGGCGCCCCTTGGCCGTCGCTGCAGCGCCCAGCCTTGTCTTGCGCCTCCCCTTCCCGTCTGCACCCCTGAGCCGTCCTGCAGCTTCCATCTTGCCCATCCTGCCACTACCTCCAAACACTTTTGTTCAGTGAAACTTTTCTCTATCAACTCCTACAGGGCCAAGGAGCACTGCATGGTGCTTGGTTACTGCTGGATGGCGCTGTCTCAGTAGTGTGAAAGCCTCCTTGAGCGCATGCCATCTGTGACCCCACCCCCAACCCCACCCTGCAGGGTCAAGGACCACTGCATCGTGCGCGGCTACAGCTGGGTGGCCTCCGTGGCGCAGACGGCGTGCGGGGAGCAGGAGTATTATGAGGAGCTCATGAGGCACTGCCGCGTGCAGAAGCGGGTGAGTAACATTGCTGTGCGCCCACCAGTGCGGTTTGTGCGCAAGCTGCTGGCAGTTTTGGGAGCGGGTAGATGCTGGCATGGCATGCTGCGCGGAGCACCTGAGAGGCACTGCCGCGTGCAGAAGCGGGTGGGTGTGTGCTGAGCTAGGGGGGCAGGGCTGGCGGCAATGGGCAGGCAGAACAGATACATCAACCAAGGGCAGGGCGGGAGCTCGTTGGCGGGTGCATGAACAAACGAGGGCAAACAAGTGCCAGGGGTGGCGACAGGCTGGGGTGCAGAGCGGGCGCTTCGGCACTGGCAGGTTGGGTTGTACAATCCGCGCTGAGCTGGCACGCATGCACGCCTGCTGGCATGCACCCTCCACTGCTGCCCCCCGCAGCTCTTCCCCTACCATCTGGGTGAGTATGTGTGCCGCACCATGCGCCTCTCCCCCTTCCGCTACTATTCATCCATACTGGTTGACTCCATGAAGGAAGACGCGCCGTACGACTCCATACCCAACTTCACGGTGCGCGGTTACTGGTGGCACGGTTGGCTTGCCTGTTTGAAATCAGCACCCATCTGACCAGTGTGGCTGGCAGGGCTGTAGAGTGGGGGTGCGTCTGGACGCGCCCTAGACTCGATACCCAATTTCCCGGTGCACTGGGTTCATGATTGGTTTGCCGTCTCAGCCCAGCACCCATCTGGGCGGTGTGGCCGGCAGGGCGCTAGGATAGGGTGTGGTGGATTGCAGGGTGTGAACCTCCGTGAAAGAGCGTGCACCCTGTGACCCAGTATCCGACTTCCCTGCCTGTCCATGGCCTCGCACTGTGCATTCTGCCGACACGGGTTGTGTGCACGCCTGGCCTGCCTGCTGACACGTGTGCTGTGCCCTGCACACCCCACTGCACGCCCTGCAGGCCGCCGACATAGTGCGCATCATGGGCATTGGGCGCAACGAGTACATTGCCATCATGGTGCAGGTGGGGCGGGGGCTGGCTGGGGGACAGGATGTGCCGCACACATGCTGTCTTGCGTGGGCTGGCTGGGCACAGGGTCCTCTGCACACATGTTGTTATTTCTGGGCTGGCCGGGCAAAAGCTCCTCTCAAGCAAGGGTTTTTCGTCACAGAGCCCAGTACCACTGTACACCCACTGTTACCACCCTTGTTGCCTGCCCGGCAGGCCAAGAGCAAGAAGCTGATGTGGCGCATGAACCGGGGGATTGTGAAGGACCTGCTGCCCCAGTCGCCCCTCAACATACAGATTGGTGCGGGGGTGGCGGGGCAGGTGGAGGGCTGGCGGGGAAGGGGGACGGGACTTGCTGCTCCAGTGGCCGCCCAACACGCACATCGGCAAGCATGGAGAGCCTGGCTGCTGGCCTGTACTGTTTGCACATGCTCCTCACTGTGCTGCTTGTATGGGCCTGTCCTGCATATGTTCCGTTGTACTTTCACAATGCTGTGCGCGTATGCATGCTTTGCCTGCCCTGCAGACCCCTGGTGGGTGGTGCACGTAGTCAACCTGGGCGAGGGGGAGTACCGCCAGCTGGACCCAACAGAGGCAACCGTGTGCCACATCGCGGCACGACCCGGCGGCGCATGGTGCGTGCCCCGCCCTGCCTGCCCTGCCCTGCCTGCTGTCTGCATGCCCAGCCCTGCCTGCTCCCTGCATGCCTTGTCAGGGCGGCGTGCCATCAAGGCTGCATGGGTGCGGGCGTGTTCCTGCCCACGTGTGCACGTGACACTCCGCCTGCTGGTGATCTGTTCTGCCCGCCTCCACATGCCGCAGCTGCACGAACTTGATCGGCATGGCTGTGCGCCAGCTGTTCCGCCCCCGCCCACCCGCGCCCAACTGCTGCGCTAACCTGGCAGCTCCGCCTCCCTCCCCCCCTGTCCTGCAGCTACGCGGACCTGAACGGCATGGCAGTGCGCCAGCTGTACCAGCGCGGGCTGGTGTGGCTGGAGGTGCCAGTGAAGCCTGAGGACCACCTGTCCATCCCGCCCCTGGAGGTGGGTGCGGCCCCAGACCCTGGCTTCCCGCTTCTTGCCCGGGCATGCACTGGGCAGCTGAACCTCTGAAGGCGCTGGCTGCTCCACGGTGTCTCTGGTTGGCTGCCTCCCCATACCCATGCCTCCACATACTCACAACCTGCCCTTCCATCTCCTACTGCTTCCCTGCAGGGCTTTGTGTCCAACAAGACGCAGGCCGCGGGCACAGCCGACCCCCTGGAGACGCTGCTGTACTCTGTGTTTGTGGCGGCCTCGGACCGGGTGACGGTGGCCAAGCTGGCCGACATTCTGAATGTGGACCTGCCCACCCTGAGGTGAGCAATGTTGTGTGTGTGTGGGGTGGGGGGGAGCAGGTGCGGGAGGCGGGAGGCGGACATCCTGAGCGTGGATCTGCCCACCCTGAGGTGGGCGGTTTGGGGCGTTGGAGCCTGTGTGCAAGGCGGGGGTGTTTGAGTGTGCTCACACAGACGTGGGCATATGGGACGAAGCAGGCCCTTGCACTGTTTCCCCCCATACAGCAGGACCTTTCAGGGGCTGCCAACTTTGTGGCCTGCGCCCTAGCTTTCGCTGTAAGTTGGACCGAAGAGGGGTGTGGCACTAACAAAGTGTCCTTTCTTCTCCTGAACATGCCTTCTCTCTCTCATGATGACCTTGCAGGGTGGCCATTTCCATGGCCTGCCGCCTGCGCTTCTGCCGGAAGTTGGACACAGAGGCGGGCGGGGGCGGCTTTGGGGAGGGGTCCCACGGGGGCGGCGGGGCGGCGTCGGCCGCTGCGCTGGCGGGCAACCTGGAGCAGCTGGACCTGGATGCCATGCTGAGGTGGGCTTTTGTTCTAGGGTTTAGGGGGGGTTGGGGGTTTGGGTGCCATGCTGACGTGGGTTGTTATGTGACGTGGGCGGGCAGGCTGAGGTGGGTGGGTCTGCGACGCAAGTTTGTCTGCAGCAACACAGACGGTGGAGCCCCAACAAGTAGGCAGCAGGTGGGCTGGTAGAGCTGCAGCAACCCAGCAGGGCCTGGCTTGGCAGTGCCATGCGAGCGGCTCTGGCTGGGCAACCTCAGCGGCAGGCTTGCAGCACAGGAGGTGGGCCACGCGATGCACATGCCCCATTGCCTGCCCTACTCCGCAGGGCTCCCGACATGGGGGGCGGGCCGGAGTCTCCGCTGGAGAGCGCCCATGGGGAGGTGGGCGGCAGCGGCGGCGGCAGCGGCATCGCCTTTGTCGTGGATGCAGAGGTGAGTACTGCTCCCTGCGTGTTTGTACTGCGGTTTGTACTGCGGTTTCAAAGCACCTTGTGGCAGCGGCAGTGCCTTAAAGGTAGGCAAGGGGGTGCGGGGACTGCTGGTGTGCGCTGTCCTTGTTCCAAACAGTGCCTTGCGGCAGCAAGGTTGCAGCAACATACTTCTGCTTGCTGCCTGGCCCCTGCTTCCCGGGCTTGCCTGCTCACTAGGAGGGCTGCCCCCTGCCTTCCCTACATGCCCCAGGTGACTGGCTACCTCATGATGGGAGCCCTGACCCCCAACTGCAAAAAGCACTCTGGTGGGTGGGGCACAGTGGGGGGCAGTATGGGTAAGGCAGGGGCGGCCAGGCAGGCGAGAGGCCTTCTGAGGGCAAAGAGGGTGGCTGGGTGGGTTGAGAACGCGCTCTCGCAACTGCGTTCTCCAAAGACCCCAACCCTGTAGGCAGCGCTGTTGTGTGGGCGCATGCACCGCGTTCTCGCAAGCAGCAGCTCAAGTCAGCTGTCCTCCTCTTTGTCTCACCCCCTCATGCTTTCCGCTCTTGGAAGGTGGCTGGGTCCACGGCGCACGCACCAGCCGCTTGCCTTGCCTTTCAACAACATTTCCCCCCACCCATTCACTGCAGTCACGCTCCTCGAGGGTGGCCGCGTGTATGGGGCCATCTTTTGGTAGCGGAGCTGAATCAATAGTCTCTCCAAGGATGGTCCCACCTCTCCTCACCACCCCTCCAATCCATTCACTGCAGTCACGCTTTTCGAGGGCGGCCGCGTGTATGGCGCTGACATCATAGCGGAGCTGATTCAGGAGCTGCACACCAGCGTGGAGATGGGGGAGGGTTTTGAGGGGGAGATGAGGAACCTGATCGCCTATGCCAAGTGAGCTGGAGCGGAGAAAGGGGGGGGAGGGAGGGAGAGGGGGGTTATGGTTGGGTGGAATGGAAAGGTGATGCCCCTGATGCAGTAAGCCAGCTGGGATGCAAGGGTAGAAAGGGAGGGCTGGGCAGAGAGGGCAGTACAAGCGCGTGCTGGCAGGATCGTGTGAGCGCTTTGTGGGGGATGAGGGTCCAGGTGGCATTGCCAGTAGAGGTGCACGCAAGGAAAGCATGGGTGTGGTTCAAGGGTGGTGGGGCCAGGCGTGGCACAATGGTGGGTGCGAGGAGGTGCTGGTGCCGGGGTGCTGGGTGGGGGACGTTGAACATTGCACCAGCACCATCCAACAAGCCTTCCGTGTCTCTGCCCTTGCCTGCAGGTCGCTAGCGCTTGTGCTGGAGTGCGTGCGTGCTTGCTCGGGCGGCCGCCCCATTGAGCTGCTCCGCAAGGAGAGCCTGGCATCCATGCCTCCCTCCCAGGCCTTCCGCATCCTCAGCCACAGCTACGGCACCGTGCTGCCCATCACCAGCCTCGCCTTCCCCCCGCTGCCGCTCTCCAACGCCCGCCCCGAGTCACCCGTCAGTTACGGCCCCACGCCGGCGGCACAGACGCCCTGGCTGCAGCTGCTGCTGTACAGCGCCCTGGGCGCGGGGCCACGCTCCCTGGTGCTTGCCGCCGGGCAGCAGCTGCTGCGGCTGCCGGGGGAGCTGCAGGAGGCGGGCGCCACGCATGCGATGCTGTGGCCCTGGGACGCCGCGGCGGTGCGAGCGCAGGTGGGCATGCACATGGGAGGGCTCCGTGCCCACCTGCCTGCCTGCCTGCCTGCCTGCGGCCTGCATGCTACTTTGACATGCAGGAGCTGGGATTGTGCCTTGCAAGGCACATGTACACACACATCACCTGCCCGGCTGCCCCATGAACTGCCCGCCGACGGCTGCCTGCCACGCCTGCCCGCCACGCACCGGTGCCCCTGCTTGGCCACTGCACTGGCACACAAGTCCCCTGTCGCTCTACTCCCTCTCACACAGCTTTCCAAACCCCCTGTCCACCACACCTGCAGGCCCTGCCCATCGTGGTGGAGCGCCAGTTCCTGCTCTACACCCTGAACGAGCACCTGGCACGCACGGCAGTGCTGGTGCAGCCGCTGCGCCTGCCCGCCGGCGGCGGCGGGGCAACGGGCTCGGATGCCGGCGGCCTCACCACAATCGATGTGCCGCTGCCACTGGCCCCCAGCGAGGCGCCGGCGGCGCCACAGGAGCAGCCGGCAGCAGAGGCGCCAGGGGTGCAGGCAGAGGGGAGCTGGAACCCTTTTGAGGAGCCGGCCGGCAGCAGCGACGGTGTTGGCAGCAGCGGCGGCGCCGCGCAGGGCAGCATGCTTGCCGGCGGTGCACCCACTGGCGGTGGTGCTGCGGCCGCAGCAGCAGCACCAGCTGACAGCGTGCCGGAGCGTGCCGTGGGCTTCCTGGCCAGCGGGGAGGCGCAGGAGGTGGCGCTGCCGCCCGGCCTGGCGGCCGCGCTGCACCAGCTGGGCCTGGGCGGCAGCCTCGGCTTTGTGCGCCTGCTCCAGGAGCCGCCGCCGCCCGCATCACAGGGCAGCCCGGGGGCGGGCGGGCGCTGGCTGCCGCTGGGCCTGTGGCTGGGCGTGCCCATGCAGCCCAGCGCGCTGTGCCAGGCGGTGTGCCAGGCAGCGCTGGCCTCTGGCTTCCTGGACGCCCCCGCCCGCCAGCGGCAGCGCGAGGGGCAGGCCACGCTGACGGCGGCGCTGAACGCCCTCATCGCCTCCCACGGCGCCTGCAGCACCAGCTTTGTGGGGGGCAGCCGCGACGACGACCTGGGCAGCTACGTGGACCGCCCCACCCGCAACCTGCGCTTTGCCGGCGGCCGGCTGGCGGCCGCCGACGACCTGGGGCCGGTGCTGGACGGCGCGCCCCTGCTGGCCGCCGCGTCCTGAGCAGCTGCTTGGCTGGCGGTGGCGGTGCACTGCGTGAGCCTGCTCTCCGCCCCTGCTGCCTCGAGCATCCCCTCGTTTGTGTGCCTGCCTTTGCGGTCCACCCCACATGCCCTGCCTGTCCCTCTCGCCTCTCTGTGTGTGCAATGGAGTTGTTACAAGGGGGGTGGTGACATGAAAGGGGCGGTGGATACCGAAAAACGGTGGTGGTGGTGGAAGTACGTTTTTTTTGTTGGTGTGTGGGGGCGCGATGAAATGGGGCGTGCAGCTGGGACCAATGACTGATGTGGGACAAAAGGGGGGGGGCTGATGGCAACGTTGTACAAGAGAGTGCAGTGCGGCAGGCATGCATATAGAAGTACAGGGGGACCCACATTAGGCAAGGGGGGGGAGGGAGCGCACGCCCGGGGAGGGGGGCGGCGGGGGGTGGACAACACACCGGTGACAAAAAGGCGCGCCAGGCGGGCAGGCGGCTGGCGCGTTCAAAAAGCGGCACAAGGGCATTTTTTTTCTTTTCGGCTTCGGGTAGGGTTTTGGGGGCAAGGGGGGTGCAGGGGGCAGAGGTAATCAATCGACGATCAGAGCGGGTGGCACGGAACAGCAACCGGAACCAGGAAGGGTGCGCCGCTCGTCCGAAGGTGGGAGGGTAGGTGGCGGCCCGACGGATGGGCATTCGTTAGGGTGGGGGGGCGGGCAGGGGCGGGGCGCCCGCTGCCGCTAGTTAAGAAGAAGGGTGTGGGGTTCAAAAGGGGGTGCAGCAGCGGGAGGGAAAAAGGTGCAGGAGATGAGTCAACGACCGCAATGGCCTGTCGCCGCCATCCACAAGGACCCCAGCAAAGCTAAAGCGCTAGGTGAGAGCGGTGGAGGGCGGCTCGTGGGGGAAAAGAGAGCTGCGCGGGAGCGAGCGAGTCAGGAGCGGGTGCATACTACTGGAAAGGGTGCGGTGTGGCAGGGGTGCATGCGTCGGAGGGGGGGGAGGTGCGGAGCGGTGCGGTGCAAGGGGGGGAGTGCAATAGGGTGCGGAGGAGGGGCAGGGTTTGAGTGAAGCGGACCCCGAGGGGTGCCGTGCGGTGCGGTGGTAGATGAACTGCTGAGGTGGGTGGAGCACAAAAGGAGCGGATGGAGCGGGGGGGCGGGGCGGGAGCACACGCGGGCTAGAAACGCGGTGCTCACGACCCCGCCCCAAAAACGGGCGTGCACGAAATGGCATTGTGGATATCCTATGAGGTGGGTGGGCTGGTGCGGACCACCGCGGTATGGTGGGTGGAGGTGAGCAGTGATGAAACCCAAGGGTGGACCCCGTGCGTCTGGCATGTGAGGCGGCAAGGTGTGTGTGTGTGTGTGTGTGTGCAAGGTGCTGTGCTGTGGTGGCGGGTGGGTGGCCGAGCTGGCAGGCCAGGGCGGGGTGGGGAGTGGGAATAGATAGAGGGGGCTGCCAGCGGCAAAAATGCAACAAAATGGCCCACAGGTGCGTCCAGAGGCAGGCGCGGAGGGGAAGGCCGGCAAGCGTGTGCGAAGGTGCAGGGTAGGGAATGGTGTGGGCAACGGATTACGTTTTGCTGTGAACGATTGTGTGGGGCATTGGTGCGCCCGCCCAACGGGTGCGGCGGGCGCGCATGCAAGGGTGCGGCGGGGCGCCACGGGCTGTCTTGGGGTGCGCAGGGGGAAGACAGCACAAGAAGGCTCGCGCGGGGCGGCACGTATTGGCCCCCTCTCCTCTAGCAAGAGGCAGCAGCGGGGACGACAAAAGACAGCAGGGGGCGCCGGCAGGCGGGCCTGGGCAGGCCTCTGGCACAGGGCCCCCGCTGAGGCCTGAAGGCCCCCGCTGGCTGCTGGGGGCGCTCAGCAAGTGGCAATGCTCCGCACTGCGGCGGAGCGTGGCCAGGCGGCCGTCTGCTGGCCACAGGCCATGGGGGCATCGCAGTCTGCAGCAGGAGGGGCAGGGGAGGGTGGCATGTCGGGAGGGGGAGGAGGGGGCACGGACAGGTGCTGGGCCGCTGGCAGGCTCCCGTTCTGCTTTACTGAGACGGGCCTGGTAGAGGGCCATGCTGTCGGGACATGCTGCGCGCTGCATCTGGCTGCGCAACCTCTGGGCCCCTGCCCACGCCACCCACCAGCCCCACCCCCTTCCAACCCATGCGCCCACAACTGCACCACACCACACACCACACACCTGATCCATCGGTGGAGTCGCCGGCGTCGGCGGACATGAGCACAGCAATCGGGGACCCCGGCGCCTCTGCCGGCGCGCCGAGCTCCATGCCTGCGCAGCCCGCGCCTGCAGCGCCCGTGATGCCGTCGCAGGCGCCGGGCAGGCTGAGGGGCAGGTCAAAGAGCATGCCGCTGATGGTGGACTCCAGGAGGGAGCTGAAGGCCTCCTCCAGATGGTTGTCCTCCTCGTCATCCATAGCGCAGGCGGGCAGCGCCAGCGGGGGCGGCTGCTGGAAGGCGCCAAAGCCGTGGGGCGCGGCGGGGCGCTGGCGAGGGGACTGCGCCATGGGGCTGAAGGGCGGGCTGATGCCGGTGCCGGCGGCGCTGCTGCCGTCCATGGCGGCCGCCAGGAAGAGTGCAATCGGGCTGGCGGGCAGCGGGGTGGCGCAGCAGTCGCTGAAGGGGCTGGCGCCCTCGGGGGCCATCACCGACAGCCGCTCACAGCGGATGGGTGTGAGCAGCGGGCTGCTCAGCGTCAACCCCGCCGGCGCAGGCTCCGAGCCGTCCACCGCCTGCGCGGCGGCGGCGGTCGCGCTGTGGCGCTGCGCGCCCGCCTCGGCGCGCTGCGCCTCGGCCTGCTGGGCGGCAGCCGCCTGGCGGGCGGCGTCGGCCTCGTAACGACGCAGGTTGAAGGGCTGGGTGAACAGGGGGCGGTACTCGCTGACCAGCATCTCGACTGCAGGGCGGGGTGCGGACAAAGGCAGACCAGACCACATCAGGCCCGGTTTGGGGGAGAGCAGCAGACAAGCTGGCACGGCCCTGCCCAGCATTGCCTGCAGCCGGCGCGATGCAACCTTAGGTAGGGACCTGCCGCCCCGCATCTGTGCACCACACCACATGCCCACCACGTGCTTGCCCCCCGCTCGCCTCACCCGTGTCGGAGAGCAGGCCGCCGTCCTCCTGCGGCAGGCCGTGCTGGCGTGGCGTGCCAAAGACGGCGGGGGTGAGCAGGCGGCCCAGCTCCTGTAGGCAGCTGTCGCGGTCTGCCTGGTTGATCCAGTAGTGGTGCAGCAGCTCAAAGAGCGGGAAGAGCGCCTCCACAACAAAAGGGTCAGCCTGCGGGCAAACACAGCAACAGCATGAGCATACGACCGGTCGGGGCGCGGCGGGAAGGCACCTCTGGGTAGGGCGGCTGCGCCGGCAGCTGCAGCTGTGGCGGCAGCCGTCGAGGGCAGGCAGCTGCAGCGGCGGGTGGCAGCCGTCCAGGGCAGGCAGGCTGCGTTCAGACTACTCACCCGCTTGAGCAGCGTGCGCACAGCGGTCACCCGCTCGTCGTAATAGTCGCTCTGCTGGCTCTCCACCAGCTCCGGCACCAGTGCCGCGGGGAAGAGCGGCTCGGGGAGCGCGCGCAGCCAGGCGAGCAGCAGGCCCGCAATCTGCAGGTGGCGGCACGCGGCAGGACAGGTCGGAGGCGAGGCGGTGCCGGCAGAGGGATGGGGGCACTGGTGCAATGCAGCACGGCACAGCTGGAGGGCCGCACTGGCGAGGGGGGGGGCACGCGCGACAGCTGGGAGGGCGGCTGGTCAAACGTGTTGACTTGCGGCGGCAGCAGCACCCACCAGGTGCGGGTCCTTGTCACGGCAGCTCTTGGAGCGCAGCGGGCGGCGGCCGGTGTCGTAGAGGTGCCGCAGGGCAAGCAGTTTGCGGTCTTCTGAGCGCAGCGGCGCGGAGAAGAGGCGGGGCGTGGTGAGCCCACGCAGCGCCAGCCAGCGCAGGCAGTCCTGCAGCACCACCGGTGGCTGCCCAAATGCCGCCATTTCCTGCCAGGGAGAAGTCGAAGGGAATGCGGAGTTTGATGAAAGGAGGGGCGGGGGCGGGCGGGCCGCCGCCCGAGGGCGTTGGCGCGCGCCGGGCGTCGTGGGAGGTCAGGTTGAACTCAAAGGCGGCTAGGGCATCCCACCGCTGGCGGCGGCGCCATACATTGCACGCAAACGTTCTCAGCAAGGCTTGCGGGGGACGAAGCTAGGCAGCAGGCAGTCCAACGGGCCGCTTTGCTCGGGTGGACCCTCCCAAGGCAGCCCGCGGGACGGCATGCCAGCCTCCGGGAGCTCACATGCCACGCATTGGGCATCACAAGCGAGGCTAGAGGCTGTCAAGAGCAAAGACGCCGGCGCCGCCCTCGTTGTGAAGCAGGCTGAACCAGTTCACTCACCCTCAGGCTGACTCCCCACGCGCCGCCAGCCGTCTGCTTGCTGTTGATGGCCTGCATGGCAGCCTGCCGCCCCTGCAAGCCCTCCAGAACTCGATCGGGGCTGCGCAGTCCTAACGCTACCCAAGTGCACGCTTGAAGCCCCAAGCTGAGCGTTGACGGTATGAAATAGACTCAGACGGCGGATATGAGGGGGATGGGAGGAGAGAAGACGAGCAAGTGAGCCGCCTGTCAGATCTTTCGGGGCATGTATCCATGGACATGTGCTCGGCGGCGCCGGCGTACTTTTTCGGAGTCAGCACAAAAGCCTGAAGCGCTCACCTTCTTCAATATGTCATGAACAGCACCACGTTTAAACCGGCTGTCCGGGAGGCTTTGCACGAGGGCACAGCCACCCTCCTGTGACGTCCAGTACTGCTGCCGGCGCGGTCCAGCAAACACCACTCCCACATGCCGCTTCATGCATGGCTGCATGCACATGTACATGGGAGATTCTGACATGTTCGTGCGGTGTGGGCATGCTGGCACAAATTGGCGGGCCAGGGCGGCCTCCGTGTCCTCCCGTCCCCCCGCCGCAACCAACGGTGGTTGTGCCCGCAGTAATATGTTTGCGTGATGAGGCTCTGATGACTGCATGCACATGTAACGAAGTTGCTTGGGTAGGGCGCGTCCCTTCCACCCACATGATACCACGCGTGAAGGCGGGGGCGCACAACATGGCAGGCCAGGATTTTTTCGGCACGGGCTCGGGGCAGAGGGCAGGCAGCATCCTGCATCTCTTCCCCATCCCCTCAGCCCGCCCGCATCCCCGGTTGCTGCCTGCGCATCTGATACAAACACAAGTACCCTGCATCATGGGTGGGACTGAGCTGAAGTCACAAGCTGCAATGTGATGAGCAGACTTCGCAGCCGCTCCAGAACCGCAAGTTGCACTTGGCCGGTGGGATATGTGCGGGACGTCAAGTACCGGCGGGTGAGGCAACGCGCGCCATGCACTTGCCGGTTACGGGAGTAAATATTCTGCTCAGCCCAGCCCTTTGGGCACACATGTTCATATCATTCGAGTTTTCTCACGCGGGGTGCATGCCAACACTGATCAGTCTTGCGCAGCGGTGCAAGTGCTGCCGCCGCTTGCAGGGTGCAGTGAAGCACAGTGCCAAGTTTGCACCTCTGGGCAAGACTCGGATTGTTCACTTGGCCGTCCCACATTGCTACAGCAGACACGAACGCTCTAGATTTGACAAAGTGGGATGGAATGGGCACAACTGCTGGGAGAAGGTGGCCCCATGGATGGATGTCAAATGGGACGCCAGGCGGGCGGCAGAGCAGGATGGGGTGCCTTCACTGAGAGCACATTTGTCCACGCACCGCTTCCACCCCTCTCGCAAGCCATCTCCAGCCAGTTTTGCGCTCGTGCTCGAACACAGCCCCTGTCCACGCCTTCCCTCCGCCTCCCTTGGGCCCCCGCCGTCTCCCGGTGCCTCCGACACTCTTTCTGCTCAGCAGACCAGCCCCAGGCCCGCCAGACGCGGCCACTGGAGCGGCCCCACCCTAGGACCGAGCCCCGCCTCCTATGTCGCTGCGTGAGGCGCACAGAATACGCTGCTGATCACAGAAAATGAAGTTTCTGGACATCTCGCCGCTTGCGCGGTGAGTGGGCCCGCGCTGCGGGCTTTAAACCCCGCGGGCACTCCCTGTGCTCCACCTTGAGGGGCCTGTGTGGCAGCAAACAACTGCTTGCCGCATCAAGCACGGCGGGCGGGCGAGAGCAGCAGCTCTCACCGCAGGGTGGGGCCACTGCCGCGTGCCTCGCTGTTGACGCCGCCCGTCCCGCTCAACCCCCGCGCCCTGGCAGGATTAATGCTTTTCTGGATGGCGTGGATGTGGGCGACCTCATAGTCAAGGGCGACCTGGAGGCCTACTCTTGTGAGCACCCGTGCTGCAGCAGCAGAGGGGCGGCACATTTTCAGTATTTGCGCGGGTGGCAGTCGTCGTGCGTCTGTTTGTGCACCCGCCTTCTGCACCTGCCCCCTGCCCCCCGCTGCCTGCCGGCTGGTTGCCACTCATCACTGCTGCCACACTTTTCCCCGCCTCCCGTGCAGGTAAGCTAGCTGGTCTGGACAAGAAGCTGAGCCGTAGCCTGGAGGAGGAGGTTGCAGCGGGCTCTGCCTCGCCCTCCTCCCTCTCCAAGAGCCCCGTCGGGCCGCTGCAGGAGAGCAACAGCCGCAAGACCCTCGTCTACCTCATCCTGACCCTCAACCACATCTACCCAGACTATGACTTCTCTCTGCTGCGGGCGCACCACTTTAAGAAGGAGGAGGGGGTGAGCTCAATAGAGGAGACGATTGACGCACACCTGGTGGAGGCATCAAAGGTGGGTGCTGGCATGGCCAGCGTGTTTGTGGGTGCTGGGTGCATGTGGGGCCAGGGTGTGGTGGGCGCTGGGTGCTGGGTGGATGCCGGAGGCTTGCAAGAGGAGATGGCTGGCACCCGGTTTAAGTCTCAAGGGTCGGTGGGTGCTGGCGGCGCCAGGGTGTCATGGGTGCTGGGTGGATGCCGGGGCCTTGATAGAGGAGACGGCTGACGCACACCTGCTGGAGGCCTCAGACGTGGGTGCTACGTCTGGTACGTCTTGGCAGATGAGGTGCGGTTGTAGTGTCCAAGTCAGGGTGCAGGGTGCTGGCGATTGGCAGTGCTGGCCGGGCGGCGCGGGTGGTGCGTGGATGCGGTGCGGGTTGCTGGTCACAGCAGGGGTGGCGCTTGCTGGTGTTTTGCTGTGCGCTGTGGAATGTCTGCCACACCTGAGCGTGAGGGCTGCAGGTGGGCCTGCAGTCGGTCACTGCAACGAGCGCAGCTGTCGCATGCAACCGCCCCGCCCGCCCGTCCTTCACCTTCCCGCTGCCCGCTCATGCCCCCCTGGCGCAGGTGTGGGAGGTGACGCCCGGGTTTGGAGAGGAGCCGCTGCTGGACTGCCTCTGGTCCTCCATCGACGAGGCCATCAACCTCAAGGAGTGCGACGTGTACAGGTGTGTTGCGTGTCTGCGCGTTGACCTGTGTGGGGATGTGAGGTGTATGGAGGGAGGGGCTTTGTCCATAGACGAGGCCACCTACTTGAAAGCGTGTACAGGCGCGTGTGCACGTCCTTGAATGCATGTTTGGTTCTGGGTGGCATGAGCGGCTGGCACCCAGCGTGTCAAACCGCGCCAGGCCAGCATGGGGCACCCTGCTCGTGTGCAACACCGCGTCCCAGCTGCGGCCGGCGCCCCTTCACACCTTCTCCTCACCCCCGCCGCCCACCTGCTGCAGCTACAAGAGCGACATGGAGAGCGACCCGTTTGGGGAGAAGGGCTCCGTCTGGTCCTTCAACTACTTCTTCTACAACAAGGTGGGTGCAGGCAGGCGGGGGGCCAGTACATGCCAAGGTTGGGGTGCGGGTCGGGGTGGGGCATTTGCACGCTGAGGTGCTTGGAAGCGCTGTGCCGTGGCGCAGGGGTGGGTGAGCGATAAGTGGCACAGCGAGAACCAACTGCAGGGTGCGTGGCGCCTGCGGGGTGCTGGCACGCCCGCAGGGTGACCCACAGGGCGGCGCTGCACTGGCAGGCTGGGATGGCGTGCAGCCAGGGAGCCCACTGCCCCGCCCAGCCCGTGTGATCCAGCCACCCGCCTCCCTCCCTCACAGCTGCACAAGCTGAGGCACATTCAGAACTTTCTCCTCCATTTGCCCCCTACCCCATGCTGCCCGCCTACCCACCCACCCACGTTTTCCTCTCTGTTCCGCCCTGCCCCCCTCCCCCGCAGAAGCTGAAGCGCATCCTGTACTTCTCCTGCCGCGGCCTCTCAAAGACGGCGGTGGAGCTCAGCGTGACCACGGACTACAAGTACAACACCGGTGGGTGGGTTCTCACTACCAGGAACCTTGCAGTGACATTGCGTGGTCGGGTTGGCTGGAGCCAGGTTTGGCTGGGAGAGTGCCCCAGCTTGCCTGTCAGCCTGCCAGGCGCGCGCTGATGCCCCAACCTAGCCTGCCAGGCGCGCGCTGATGCCGCTGCCACCCGGCTGCCTCCACCGATGTCGCTCGCGCGCTGACCCGGCCTGCCTCGCCCCCTGCTTGCCCACAGATGATGAGGGTGAGGAGGTGGATGCGGCCACCAGCATGGCTAACGAGATGGACCTGTGAGGTGGCCCCTGTGAGGTGGCCCCTGTGAAGCGCCTGGCTACGCCGCTTGCTGCCACTACACGGGCCGCTGAGGTGGCGCACAGCTGGCATTCAGCTGGTGCCACAGCCCGGTATGGACGTTTCAGGGGCCGCCGTCTCCTCTAGCCCGCCTGCTCACGACCACACGCATGGCTTCTGAGCTGATGCACGGCTGGCACACCAGCCGGCATGCTCTGCGGCCATCTGGGTACCCCCGTCCTCTCCCGCCCGGAGCGCACCTCTGCGCAACATATCCCCCACCCCAGCCCGCCCCACCCTGCAACATATCCCCCGCCCCGCCCCCGCGCCGCCCCACTCTGGCCTGTTCTTACCCACCCACCTGCATGCACTAGCACTTGCATGACCCACTCTCCCCCTCCCTGACAACCCCCCCGCTCTGATGTACCTGGGCCCGTGCACTCTGGGTGGCATGCCCGTAGTGCAGCCCGCCCCCAGTGCCGGCCTCCGGCCCCTCTCTCCTCCCTGCTGCTTTGGTTTGACGAACGCTGAGCCTCTCCCCTTTCTGCAACGAATAGGCGCATTTTGGAAACGCTTGTCCCCGCCTCCCCCCCCGCCCGCGGTGGGCGCCTCTCCCCGCTTGTGTTCTGAAGCGCGCGGGGGTGCCTGCCTGTTGGCACCCTGCGCCGTGCATGTACCCTTCTGCTAAATTCCACGCACCCGCCTCTACCCACCCACTTACACTGCACCCCACCCCTGCAACCCACCAACCGGACTCACGACCAACCGCACCCCCGCTTCCCTCACCCCCTGCTGCCGTCTGTTCCCGTCACTCTGCACTGTGAACCTCCCGGCGCATGCATGTGGCCTCTGCACGCCGCCGGTGTTCCATATTTGGGCCATCTGGGTTTTTGCACAACTCCCCCACCCGCTTTTTTTGTAGAAAACCACCCCCCCTTGTGGGTAGCCATTCTGCTGTGTTTGTTTAATGCTCTGCCCGTGGGGCCGCCCTCCTCTGTTGCCCCCCTCCCCTCCAACCCCCTGCCATGCCTGCCAGACGCTCGTCACTGCGCCCTCACTTGAATGCGCCGGGTGTAAGGTCAGCACTCCTACAAGTTGGGCTGGACAAGTCACGGGCCGCTGTGCCGTGGCATGCGAGCGAGCGAGCAGCTCTGCGCACTCACTTCTCTTGCTTTGCTGGTGCCCCGGGCCACGTGCAGCTGTGAAGATTTTTACAGGACTGCTGCTGCCAGCCTTGGGGCTCAGCAGTATGGCGTGACTGGGAGGTTGCAAAGCAGCCCTCGACTCAACAAATTGCAGCACTGGTGATCGCATGGCAGTGTGCATGAGTGCTTGCACGCAGCGGCAGACGGGCAGGAGAAACGAAAGAAGGCCTGGTGAGGGGGAGGGAACATGAGGACTGGCGGGGGGTGCAGACGGGTGTTTTGAGTTTCTGCTGTCGTCAATGCTGAGTGGGGAAGACGCTGAAGGGGGGCCCGGGCCAGAACGAATGACAGGTAGGGGGGTGGGGGCAAGAAGAGGAGGGAAAAGGGGGGATGAAACAGAACAGGGAAGTGGCGGCGGCGCCTGCACAGTACGCTGGCGCCACCGCTTTGAGTTTGGGGTTTGTGTTTTGGGGACACAGGAAGGAAAACAGGTTCTGCAACGTCCTTCTGCAATGTCAGGCGGCACGTCGTCGGGGCGTCAATCACACCCCCTCCACCGTCTCCGTCTTGACCTGCCGCTCCACAATTGCCTGCGCCTGCGCCACCGCATCCGCCATGTGCACGTGGATGGCCGCCCGCCCGATCTTGCGGTCCAGGTTGGCCCGCTTCAGGGCGAGCAGCACGAGCTGGGAGGGGTTGCCCAGCACCAGGCGCACGCCGTCCTGCGCCAGCTCATCAACCAGGTCGTCCAAAAAGTGGATGCCCGTGGCGTCCACGTCTGCAGGGGTGAGGAAGCAAGAGGAGCTAGGGATGAGAGAATGTGTGGCAGGCAAGGACAGGTTCTCTCGCTGCCCGTCCTTGGCATAAGATTGCCGCTACCCGCACGGGGTCCCCGGTCTGATCCTGGGAGCACAGCCACTCTTTCACCCAATCCATCCACACTGCTGGTAACATGTGACAGCTCACTCACCGGTGACGGGGGCGAGGTCGAGCACCACCACCCGCACGGGGTCGCCAGTCTTGTCCCCCACCGCGCGCCGCTGGTCAATCGCCTTGCTCACATACTCGCGCACACCCTGCACCAGAGGATGGTCACACATGGCGGCAGGTGAGCATGTGCAGCATGACTGGCCGGCGGGCAGAGTGCTGCTGGCAAGCGCTGGCTTGCAGGCCAGGCCGCCATGCTGCGCGCATGCTGCACCATGCCGTCCACCAGGCCCACGCCCAGCAGCGCGCCCTCGCCCCGCCCACCTCGATGTTTGCGAACCACAGCGGCGCGTCCACGCGCAGCAGCAGGATGCCGGGGGTGCTCTCGGCCTCGGGGTACATCACCACACTCCTGCGTGCGAGGGAAGGCAGTTGCAGGGGGGCAGCGGGGGGTCAGCTGGGGGTGTGCTGGGGGCAGCCGGAGGGGGGTGCAGAAGGAGCTCTCCCTCCGCTGCGGGGGTGCACTCCCACACGCGTGCAGCAAAGGGAGACGGATGGCGCATCGCTTGGCCGGACGCGCTGAATGCATGCAGCAGCATGGGATGGCGAGTTTAAGCGGCAGAGCGTGCAGCACAGCATGCAGCATAGCGTGGCGCAGCGTCTCACTCACCGGTACACTTGGGTGCCGGGCAGGCGGCCCAGCTGCGAGATGCGGGGGAAGGCGGTCTTGTAGACGACCAGCACCAGGGAGAGGCCCACGCCCACGCCGATGCCAATCTCCACGCCCTGCAACCACAGCATGGAAGGGCAGCAGGTGAGCGGGGCATGCACTCCGCGGGCATGCATTCCACAGCAGGCAGGGGGTGATGGGCGGGGGCAACAAGGCTTCGCATGCTGCACGGTGTCAGCGCTGTGCGTGCCTCTGGCAGGGCTGGCGTGACCATGTTGGGCGCTCCCCCGTTCACTCACCGCGAACAGGACGGTGATGCAGGATGCCACCCAGACCAGCCAGTCCAGCTTGTTGATGCGCCACAGGTACAGGAACTCGGGCCTGGAGCATAAACAAAGGGGGTGGATGGGACGGGTCAGCTGGGTGGGAGCAGCGGGTGCACTCTTGGTTTTAGACTTTTAGATCAGAGAGGAGCACGCTCAAGGTTCAACTGGCATTCATGGTTGGCCCCTGCCCACCCCCACCCCCAGCAACACTGCTGCCTGCCACTGCTCACCAGTCGAACAGCTGCAGCACGCCCACAATGATGATCGCCCCCTGCACATTCTGGCTCATGTTCTTAAATACCGGGGTGATCCACAGCTGCGCGCAGGGAGGGGAGCCAAGGAGGTTGGGGGTGAGGAGTGAGGGTGAGGCGTAACGACACAAGGAGCGAGGCGAGAGGGCTGCATGCACCCCCTGGTGAGAGGCCCAGGAGCATGCCCCTGCCCCAAATCTTTGGTGCTGCCAGCCCCAGTGCCGGCTCACAATGGTGATGAGGATGGTGAGGCCGGTGGACAGGTTGGCCAGGGGGGTCTTGGCTCTGCGGGCAGGGAGAGGAAGGGAGGGGGGGGGCGGGGGGGATGTGAGCAGGGGCGAGGCGGGAAGTGGCGGGAGGCACTGGCGGCAGCACAGTGCCCAGGCAAGGCCAGGCAGGCAGGGCAGCGCTACATGCACAGGCGGCACAGCGCGCACGGCACAGCGTGCACCACAGGCGGCCGCCGCTGAGCCCTTTAGAAGCTCAGCCCACATATGAGTTGTTCAGGGTTGAGGTGTTCAGGGTTAGGCACAGATAGGGTGGGCGGGGGCTCACCCCACGGAGTTGTTGACGGCGGAGCGGGAGAAGGAGCCGGTGGTGGTGTAGCAGTTGAACATGGCGCCGGCGATGTTGGCAATGCCCAGGCCGCGCAGCTCCTGGGTGTAGTTCAGGCGGTACCTGCGGTACCACGGGGGGGACAGGGAAGGGGGCATGCTGGTGAGAGGGCGGGATCATGGGCTGCTGACCTGCGCAACCCATAGTGGGGCAACAAGCAGGGCAGGCAAGGGAGCCTAGGCATGGCCAGCACGGGAGCGCCGTGCTGCCGACTACCTGAGCACAGCAACAGCGGCCCGGCTGCCGCCCCCGGTGCTGTGTCCTTGCCCTCCTGCCCAGCCACTCACTTGTTCACGCGGGCGAGCGCCTTGGCGATGGAGATTGACTCGCAGATGTCGATGAGGCAGATGATGGCAGCCAGGGTGATCTGCTTGCCCACATTGATGAGGGGCAGCCACCAGCCGGCGGTGAAGTCGGGCAGGCCTGCGGGAGGGAGTCGAGGGGGCACGGGGAGGGGCACAGGGTGGGTGAGCGAAAGAGTTGTGGTGCTCTCAAGTTGGTGAACAGGTGGCTGTGACGTCGAGCAGGGGGAGGGGCAGGGGCAGGGATAGGCAGAGGACAGTTGGCGGCAAGGCAGAGCGTGAAGCACCTTCCCTCACCATCCACCCTCTGCACCCCACACCCACCCACCCACCCTTGGGGATGTTGCCGATGGGCTTGATGAGCGGCTTGCCCTTGGAGTCAGGCTCGTACCACTTGAAGATGTTCATGAGGGCGATGGAGACGACGCAGACGGTGAGGGGGCCCAGGGCCTTGAGGAACAGCATCTTCCTGCAGCGGGGGGCGGGGCGAGGCGGGTGGGCGCGAGAAAGAAGGGGGCAGGCTGAGCGGGGCGGTGGAGGCAGCAGAAGAGCAGGGGCAGTGCGCTTGCAAGTGACCCCTGCAGCTGCCAGTTGCTGCTGCACGCTACCACAGCCAGTACCGGGCGGCAGCTGATGTGTCAACCAGCGCAGCCCCCGCCCACAAACGAGACGCGCATAGCCCGCCCCCCCCCCTCACTTGTAATTGCGGGAGAGGTACTGGAAGGCGAGGAGCAGGAAGATGAAGGCCATGCCCATGCAGAACCTGCGATGGGCAGCATGGGCGGGAGGGTGCGCGAGAGTAGCGTGTGAGGGAGGGCGGCCACGGAAGCGCTGCCAGCGCAGCCTTGCTTGCATCCAAGTCACCGGTGCCCTGTCCCCGCAGCAGCAGGCATGCCTGCAACACAACGCTCCTCCCTGCTCCACACCCCAACAGCGGCCGCACTCACTCTCGCCATTGGAACTTGGAGATGGCGTCAAAGATGTTGGTCAGGTTGTCTTGCAGCGTGTCGGACCGGGGCAGCTTCAGGCCCAGGATGTACTTGACCTGCGGGGGGGCGGCATGTTGTTGGGAGGGGGTGAGTGTGTGCATGCGTGTGCCGAGGCCAGAAAAGGAGGGGCTGCAGGCAGCGCCCCGTCCCCAACCTCCGTCCACCTCGCTAAGCCTGCTCCCAGTTCATACCACCTCACAACGCCTGCTCCCGGCCCATGGCCAGCTGCTCCAGGGCCTCACCTGGCTCATGGCGATGATGACGGATGCGCCCGTCATGAAGCCACTAATGACGGCGGAGGACAGGAAGTTGGTGAGCCAGCCCATGCGGAAGACGCCCACCGCGGTGTAGAAGCAGCCGGCGATGAAGGCCACCTGCGGTGGCACAGAGTGGGGGTGGGGAGGGAGGAGGAGGGGAGGGCGGTGAGGTGGGCGCTGACGCCTGCTGCCTGGCGGGCCGGGCGTCGGGTGCACGTGGCATGCTTGCTTGGGCTGGACTGCTCTGGGTCGCCGGCATCGCGCAGCCACCCCCGCCCTTTCCTGCCTCCAACCCGCCCTTCATCCCAGCCTCTTACACACCTGGATGGCAGCGTGGTTGATGGTGTCCTGCAGCGCCGGGTCCTCGGGGTTGTTGGGATCCTCGTTGGCGCCCAAAAAGTTCTCCAGACCGTTGCCCAGGATGATGGAGGTCACCGCCACGGGGCCCACCACCTGCACACCGGGCATGGTAGGAAGGGGCTGCTTTGTTACGAAATTGTTTCGAGGGGCGCCAGGGGCAGGGTGCACAGCAGGCAGCGGGGCGGAGGCAAGGGCAGGGCGGGCGCATGTGCAGCAGCTGAGCTGGCGGACGGGCAGGGGGGCGGGGGGCGCACCAGCTGGCGGGAGGAGCCGAAGAGGGCGTAGACGATGCAGGGGACAAAGGCGCCTGCGGGGGGGCAATCGGTGGGAAGTCAGGACAGGAGGGGAGGGGGGGAGCAGGTTGATGGCAGGGCTGCATCCGTCTGCAGGCATTGCCGCCCAGCTGCCTCCATAAGACATGCCTTGCCAGGACCCCACCTTCCCTCCCCCGGCTCCCAGTGTGACCCTGCCTCACCGTAGAGGCCAAAGGCGTAGGGCAGGCCCGCCAGGTTGGCGTATGACATGCCCTGCGGGATGACCATGGCGGCGGTGGACATGCCGGCGACAATGTCCCACAGCAGCCACTGCGCCACAGGTTATTGGGAGGGTGGGGCGGAGGGGGAGGGGAGGGGGTGAGCACATGGCATCGATGAGTGCCGCGGCGCAGGGGGGTGTGGCGCAAGCGCGGCCTGAGCAAGCGCGGATGCAGGGGGTAAGCAGGGTGGTGCAGGCCCCCTTGCACAGCCCAGGGGGCAGGGTGGGCAGGCTGACCTCGCGCCACTTGTATGTGCGGATCCAGCCGAAGATGGGGACATAGAAGGCCAGCCAGGTGTACCAGGTCCACCCCTCGGTCTCCTTGGACCACCTGCGTGACAAAGGGTGGCAGCAGGGGGCAGGTGAGGGGGAACACAAGCGGTGGTGGTGGTTGCCTGAATAGGTGCACGACGTGTGGTGGGGGGCGGCCTGCACACTGTTTGCAAGCACGCATGCATACGCATGCCACCCCCGCCGCGCACCCCAGCCGTCCCCCCGCCCACTCACTCTTGGCGCTGCGTGCTGATGAGGTGGCGTGCCTCCTCCACGAGGTTGCGGTCATACACGTCAGGCAGGGGCAGGCGGCTGTCGCCCTCGGGCAGGGAGTCGCCAGAGGTGGAGCCGCCGAGCGGGGAGCCGCTGGCCACCTTCATGGCGGCGGCGGGCGGGTTGGTTGTCTGTAGACACTGACAGAGTCCGCCCCGGTGCTCACCCTGTAGGGGCCGAGAGCGCGCGGAGGCCAACTACTTTAAGGCTGTTTGTGGGAAGGAAAAATGGGGACGGCCCGGTTGCACGAGGACGCCCACCAACCTGGGAGCGCGCGGGCGGAGCGCCAAGAGTTGCGAATGTGAGAGAGTATGCCTTCAACACAGAGAATGATGGCCTATAATGATGCGATGGAGATCATCTGCTGGGACATCAGCTGGCATGGCAAATGCCAGCACTTGTGCCAGCGGCACTTGTTGAGGGCGAACCAAGTTCTCCCGTGGTATCATACCCATCCCTTTCAAGCCTCTCAAGCACTTGCCAAGATGCCCCGCGTGTGCTACGTTGTTGGCGGCCTGGTGGCCCTTCAGGCAAGTCGCAGTCACACACAAAGCGCTCTACAGCGCACAGATTCAGCATCTGCCAAAGGCCGCCTACTGGGGGCGACCTCCCTTGAGCAACACAGAGCCGCCGCTGTTGCGCAGCTGCCGCCGTTGCACCTCCCGCCTGCGCCGCCTTGCACCGACTTCTCACGCCCCCACCTCCTCCCCCACCCGTTTGCAGATCCTCTTTGCGGTCGTGGTGCCGGCAGTGACGAGCACAGTGCTGGATCAGGTTAGCTGGGCCGACGGGAGGGCTCGTGTTGGGCAGCGCCCTGTGCCCCCGCATACACTGGCGCAACGCCGGTGGATCTCTGTCTGTGTTGAGTGCCTGGATCAACATGCCCCGCTTGCGGCGGGCTGTCTCAACACCCCTACCCCCTCCCCCCCCCTCCCCCTGCCACAACAGTCGAATGGAGACTGCTACCTGAACCTGGTCCCGGGGCGCGTCTGCGAGTGAGTGCGGCACGGCACAACACGGCAGCAAGGCGTCTGTGCGACTGTGCCACATGCTGGCGCCAACCTGCCTCGCTAGCACAGCTGTCTTAGCTACCCCCGCCCTCCTTCGCCTGCGTCCCTCCCACCCCGCCCCCGTCCCTTTCCACCCACCCCGCTCCCCTGCCCTGCAGCTTTGCCTATGTCACTTCCGGCTTCTCCCTCTTCTTCTCCCTGCTGCTCTCCGTGGGCGTCTACCTGGCGGCGCGCGACGGCGTGGCCGGCTTCATGGTCCCCATCTGGGGCTCCCTCTCCTTCTTTGCCAGCTTCTGGTGGATGGTGGCCTCCATCACCTTCATGCAGCGCGCAAAGCAGGCGTCCGACAAGGGCCTGCCCTCCGAGTCGGCGCGCAACGCTGTGGTCGCGCTGAGCTGGCTCGAGTTTGCCCTCTTCCTGCTGTCCGGAGCGGCCGTCATCTACGACCGGTGGGTTGAGCTTTTTGCAGCAAGCTGCTTCATTTCAGTTGGAATTGAGAGGCGGCCCCGCGGTGGCTGCGTGCATGCCCTCGGCTCAGCTGCCGGGCTCTTCCGGCTGGCGTGCGCCCGGTGCAGCGCCCGCCCCTGGCCGCCAGCCACCTGTCCCTGCTGTACCGCCAGTACCGCCTTGAGAACCGCCCACGCCGCCTTGACACGCTGCGCCTGCACCCACCTGCCTGCCACCTGTACCGCAGGGTGCTGTACCGCCAGTACCGCCTGAAGAAGGACAAGACGCGGTCCGTGCTGGACCTGGAGCAGGCAGCAGAGTTCAAGCAGCAGTGAGTAATGATAGTTCATTGTACTGTTGTTGGCAAGGGAGGGGGAGCCCTGCTGCCGGGCTGCCAGAGGGCTGCGGGCAGCGCAGTTCGCGGGGCAGCGAGTGGGGCGGGTGGGTGGGTGGGTGCTCCACCTGCCGGCACCAGCTGGGGCCTACACCTTCGGTGCCCCCTCCATGCACACCCCGTGCATGCACACCTCTTTACTAACTCCCACTGGAACGCTGCCCCTGCGCTGCAGGTATGTGCACACCCAGGCCCTGGGAGCCACCCCCGTGGCGTGAGCTGGCGGGCTGCATGCCAGGCCGGCAGGCAGGCCTGCTCGCCTCTGGCCCCATCCCACCCCACCGGGCGACCTCACCCGACAAACTCAACGAAATCTTCTCGTTTTCAGACCAGTCCCGCTACATGTCGAAACCCCCCACTGTCAGCCGATGGAAGCGCAGGCGGTTCTTGCGCACCCCTCTTGAGCAGAAGCTGCGCCCTTCCCTCCTGGCCCCCTCAATCCCCCCTTTCCTGGCCCCCTCTGCCCTCTTTCATAGTTTCCGGACCCCTTGCTCCTGCACCCCGTTTGTTCATTGCCTCATCACCTGCGCCTCCCCGCTGCGCATGACAGACCGCCCGCATTCAATCACAGCTGTAGCCTTGGCCACGCGGCGCGCCTATGTGAATCATGCGCACGGATCGAATCTTTCAAGGGGTGGAAATGTGTGGATGAGCGCTGGCGCTCGACGCACTCAGTCTCTGCATGCCTGCAGCTGCTGCTGCCTTGCCATGTGGCGGCAGCCCGGGCTGCGGAGAAGGGCAGCGGTGCCGCCTACGGAAGGGCTGGTCCGGCCCCTCCTTTCCTGCCCCTCTATTCAGCATGCTGTCGTGTTCCCTCAGCACTTGATGCAGGCATTGTTGTGCTCGCCCCTTTCTTGTGCTGCATGGGCTGTTCCTCTGGCAAATTTGCTGCTTCTGGCGCACCACTCCGTGCCAGGTGCGCACACTGCGTCTCAGTACCGCCACGTGCGCACACTGAACGCCGCCTCACCACAGCTGCCCCAGCACTGCGGCCTGTTGTTCTGCTATTTGCCTGCCACCAAGTCGTTTGCCAATACAGATCCAGTATGCACTTCGCTGTGCGTGAATACATGGGCGGGTGGGGGGAGGTTGCTGGGGCGGTTGGCGGTGGCGGCGCCGGTTGGGGCGATGGTGCCGGCGGCACAGCAGCCACCCTGGGCCTTCCAGGGCCTCGTGCGCGCACTGGCTTATTTCAAAAGCTTCAAAAACCGTAACATAGGGCTGCTGGGTTCAACTACCGACATTGTTCCCGGCTGCATGGGGTTGCCGTGCCAGCAAAGAGGGGCGCGAGGGACCCTCCTTGTTATGTTCGCTGTCCTTACCTCTTGGGCCCCAGGTGCATCTACAACTGCCCCAGACCCTCGCGCAACCCAGCAAGCCACTCTTTGTCCAAAAGTGGAGGATCCGATGGCGCGTCGCACCCTCACAGCCAGCCAGGGCCTGCGTGCCCTCATCGTGCTCCAGGTGAGGCATTTCAGGGCTGCTGGTAGCAGGCTATGCAGCGGGGAACTAAGATGCTTGCCCAGGAGATGGTTGTCCCCCGCGCCGTCGCCGCCGCCGCCACCCATCTAACACGGCACTTTGTGCCCTCGGCCCTTCCACTTCAAATTTGCAGATTGTCTTCGCTGTCGTCATTCCCATCGTGACAAATGCCCGCCTGGACAAAGCTTCCTGCTACATGAACGTGTCTGGCAACATCTGCGAGTGAGTGCGCACACTGCCCGCCATCGCACGCTCCCTTTAAGCGCGAGCAGGCAGTGCGCTGTTCTCTGTGAATAGACTGTCACTGGTGTTGCTAAACCCCCTGCACCTCTGCACACTGCTGCTGCTCTGCTGCCATCGGTGCTGGCGCACCCCGCCTGCCTCTCACCCTGCCGCCGCCTCCCCTGCCCCCCGTCCCCCTCCCCCTCCCCGCCCCCTGCAGCTTTGCCTATGCCACCTCAGGGTTCTCCCTCTTCTTCTCCCTGCTGCTGCTCACCGGCGCTGTGGCCACCCTCCGTGCCGCCCGGACCGCTCCGCTCGCCGCCTTCCTGCCCGCCGAGTGTGCTGGCCTCGCCGCCTTTGCCGCCTTTTGGTGGGTGGCTGCCGCCGTCACGTTCACGCAGCGCGGCAAGCAGGCGGCAGATGCAGGCCTCCCGGAGGGCTCGGCACGCAACGCGGTCATCGTTCTGTCATGGTTTGAGGCTGCCCTCTTCACTCTAGCCACTGCGGCTGTGGCATACGACCGGTGAGCGGGGGTATGGTGGGCTGGGGTGGGGCAGCATGGGGCTGCGGCCTCATGTGTGTGCACACACCTTGCAGCTCTGAGCTGTGCTCTGTGTTCCGGCAGGCAGACAGGCGGCCGCGGCGTGCAGTGTGTTCCTGGCCAGCTGCCGGCGCTGCACCTGTGCCGCCTCACGCCCCTTCCCCTCAGCACCTCCCTCCCTCACTTCCCACCAACCCGCCCGCTGCTGCCCCCGGCTCTGCTGCCTGCAGGTTCCTGAGCTCCCGGCACGCCGCCAGCTCCAAGCTGTCTGCCCAGAAGCTGCTGGATTCTGAGAGCAGCGGCTCCCCTCGCTCAGTTCAGCGGCAGGAGCAGGGGCAGTTCAAGCAGGCCGCATTTGAGCTCTCGCCGGCCGGCGCCCACGGCACGCCCGCTGCTGCCGCCCCCGCGCTGGCCACGGCGGTGTAAGGGCACCCTGCCCTTCGGCCATCCCAGCTGGCGGCAGTACAGCTGGCGGCAAGAAGCACCCTGCCTGCGCACTGTGACCCTGCCAGGCCCGAACTCAAGCTTAGTTGCAGCATTCGTAAGCTCCTGCTGCCCCCCTGCCCAGCCAAACGAGTGCTGATGCCCATGTGTTGTTCCATTCGTCCCGCACAAGCCGGCAGCAGCGCTGCCATATGAACCCAAGCAAGCAGCCAGTGCCCTGCGCACCCTTTTTTCCCTCGCACAGTTTTTGCCCAGCTTTTTCAACCCCTGCCAACGCTGCCCCTTGCCTACCCGTACTCCAGTCTTACCCCTTTCCTTTTCCCGCCCCAAAAACATGGCAACCCATCTCAAAATAAATGCCTCCTGCTTGCCTCCCCCCGATTGCTCCTTTTGATGCGCTGTTGCCTCCATGGCACAGCCTTTTGCAAGGCTGTTCATTGCCCACGCTGTGCACTTGAGCGCGTCCCCACCCCACCTCCCACCCCAACTACCCACACATGATGAAGTTGCACATTTTCTGCACATTGGCAGGCCTTCCCTTGGGACATAGACACCGGGCCGCTCGTACGCGCAGTGCACGCTTTGCTTACACGGTGATGCACACTGCTTTACAATCTCCCCCTCGCCTGTAAGCCCTCTTACACTTGAAGTTCAGCGTTAAAGGCACAATGAGCGCAGGCTTGGCTTATTGCAGGCCCCAGTGGCGCCCCCAGCCAGCGGCCCCTCGGCCCGCCTCAGCATGCCACAGCAGGCTGCTCTTGGCGTGACGCTCGCTGTCGCTCCCCTAGTCGCTGTGATTTCCCAGGCACCCAAACAGGGTTACCCCACTTCCGCCGGTCCACTGATCACGTCTCGTCTCGATCACGCCCTGGCCAGACCCCTCTCTAGGCTCACGGCACAGCGGCGCCGAACTGCAGCAGCAGGATCACGATGCGTATAGACTGCCCGCTGCTGGACGGGCCCGCCACCAGCGCGGCGCGGGACCCGTGCGGCCTGGAGTCGCTGGGGCTGGCGGAAGGCATGGTGGACAGCTTCCCGCTACCAGCGGTGCACGATGTGAGTACACCGGGGGAGGACGCCGCACCTGGCGTGGCAATGCCAGGGATCAGTCGAGGCGGCGGCGGCGGCGGGCAGGCGGGCAGGCTGGAGGGCTGCAGGCTTCTTACCTTGTGCCAAGTCACGCCTCTAACGACAGCGCGGTAGTATCTGATGCAGTGGCAGTTCCAGAGGAAGCAAGAGGGCCTCCATTGTGCGCACCCCACCACTGCACCACCCGCCCGGTCGCCGCCGACTGCCCCGCTTTCTCTTTGACCCGCCTCTGCCCACTCCCCCACGCACAGATCGATCATTGGACCACGAATGGTCCAGCATGATACTTGGACCTGCCACCTCATTCCTCACTCTTGTCTGCTACCACTGTTGGCTTGCCGCTGGTGCCCCACCGCAGATTAACTTCTTCGAACGCGAGGTGGTGGAGTATGTGATGTGACACAGCTTTCGCATTATAGTTGAGTCCTGCCAACCCCGTCAACCTGCTTGCAACCACCCGTTTGCCCCCTCCGCAGATTGACTCTTTTGAGCGCGAGGTGGTGGAGTATGTGAAGCCCAACCACGGCACCACCACCCTGGGCTTCATCTTCCAGGGGGGAGTGATCATCGCCGTGGACTCGCGCGCATCCCAGGGCTCCTACATCTGTGAGCTTACATCTGTTGGCTGATTGACCTGATAGCTGGCCTTGCCTGGCCTCCTGCGCGCTGTCGTTTGATCTGGGACTGGGAGTGGGTGTGTTCAGGGCACCCTTTCCTTTGTCGCGAGGGGGAGGGTCATTGCTGCCGTAGACTCGCGCGCATCGCAGGGATCCTACATCTGTGTGCTGATTTGTGACTGCTGGGCCTGCCTGGCTGCCTTGTGGTGTGCTCCATCCTGTGCCCGAGGTCAACGCCTGCGCGCATGCTGCCAGCGCCACCCAGTGCCCGCGCACCTGTGGACGCCTGGCTGCATGGTCCTGCCCAGCTTCCCGGCTGGCTGCCTGCCTGCCCTGCTCTCGTGTCGCTCCCCGCACCGCACCGTGTCAGATCGGCATCTCTGTGGCTAACTTGCAACATTCTCCTCTGTCTGTTGTCCCTCGTGCAGCCTCCCAAACCGTGAAGAAGGTGATTGAGATCAACCCGTACCTGCTGGGCACGATGGCGGGCGGCGCGGCCGACTGCCAGTTTTGGGAGCGCAACCTGGGGCGGCAGTGCCGCCTGTACGAGCTGAGCAACGGCAAGCGCATCACCGTGAGGGGGGCGTCCAAGCTGCTGGCCAACACGATGTTCAGCTACCGCGGCATGGGGCTGTCCATGGTGAGTGAGAAGAGCGGGCTGCTGTGTGTGCTGTGCTGCGCTGCGCTGCGCTGTGCTGCGTTGCGCTGTGCTCTGCTGCGCTGTGCTGTGCTGGCCAACATGGTGTTCAGCTACTGTGGCATGGGACTGTCCATGGTGAGGCAGGCTGCTGTGCCGTGCCGTGCTGCGCTGTGCTGCGCTGCGCTGTGCCGTGCTGGCCAACGCGATGTTTAGCCACCAGGGTCTGTCCACGGATGGTGCGTTCTGGTCACATCATGCTGCGCTGCCTGGTCAAGTCAGCGCAGAGTCATGCAGGACGACTGCTGCCGCAGCAGTGAGCAGCAACCAGCCAGACACACAGCAATGCCCAAGTGGCAGCGTGCGTAACGCCCCTGCTTATGCCGCCGCTGCCCGCCCGGCGCTCTCTTAGCCGGCTGCCCCCCTTCTGTCTGTTCGTTTGCAGGGCACCTTGGTGGCGTGCTGGGGCCCGGCTCTCTCCTATGTTGGCTCTCTCATCCTCTGCGCCCTCCCTGCTCCCAACATATCTCCCGCAGGGCACCATGGTGGCGGGGTGGGACGAGGCGGGCCCAGGCCTGTACTATGTCGACTCTGACGGCCAGCGCACACGCGGCAAGCTCTTCTCCGTGGGATCCGGCAGGTGGGGCCATGGGGCCAGACAAGGTGCACCACTGGGCAGCTGAGCGCTCACTCTCACCCCTCCCACCATCCCGGGCGCTCCCTTCGCCCATGTGGCCCCAACCTCCGCTCTCCTGCCTGTCAACCCATGCAGCCTGTATGCCTACGGTGTGCTGGATGAGGGCTACCGCTGGGACCTGAGCGTTGACGAGGCGGTGGAGCTGGGGCAGCGCTCCATCTACCACGCCACGTTCCGGGATGCCGCGTCGGGAGGAACCGTGTCGGGTGAGTGGGCCGAGGCTGGTGTGGCGGGTGCCGTCCAGGATTTCATACTTGTATGTTGTGTTGCCGCGCACGGATGGGCTGACAGGCAAGGGATCAAGGCTGCACGGGGCCGCACTTCTTGTGCAGGCATGCCTGCCTGCTCTGCCTCCTACCACTGGTGGGCCCCTCCCCCATTCCCCACCCCTACACCCCTTCTCTCCATCACACCACCTCGCCCCCCTCCTCCTCCGCCCCCCCCATGCAGTGTACCACGTCACCCAGGCTGGGTGGACCAAGGTGCGGGGCGAGGATGTTGGGGAGCTGCACTTCAAGTACTACACGCAGCCAGAGAACCACCCGTGCAACTCGGTGGACCCTCTGGCCCTCTGAGGCCGCTAAAGCTGCGCTATCAGCACCGGTAGGCAAGGTGGCACTGAAGGCGGCGCCGGGCGGCGCACCCAACCCTGCGCACTCGCACACGGCGGGCGACGTATGTGTGCGCAGCTCCCCTGTACTGTTGCTCTCCTGCGCTGGTGCCCTTGCCTGTTTGTAACCTTCCTTCAAAGCTCGCGAAAGAAAGAGTCAGGGGAACAAGGGTAGTCGAGGATTGTATAGGAAACACAGTTCAAAGTGTTGAAACGAAGCAACATTTTCAGGAGCTAACACTGGGAGAAAAATTGACAAATATCACACAAAACTGCCAGGTGAAGGCGCTAGGGCACCGTGCTGTATCCTACGGCTGTCCAAATGCGCCGCTGTGCTGCCATAGCTTCAGAGCGCCACCATACAGTGGTGGTGCCCGCTCAGTTCCTTGTCACCTCTCACCTCTCTCTCGTGCTGCCAGGCTGAGCTCTCCAAATCACTGCCCCTTGATCCACACCGCGTAGTCCTGCCCGCTGGCCGCCAGGCTCCACCCCTCCTCCTTGCGGGGCACCAGGTTGGCGGGCATGTCGAAGCGGGGGCCCAGCTTGACGGTGACGGCGCCGTTGCAGCGGGCCACATACATGTCGCGCTCAGCGGCCAGGATCTCTAGCTTGCTGTCGGCTCGGATGCCCGCCCGCTGCCGCACGCCGATCTGTGGGACGGAAGGTGATCAAGGCATACGGTCGGGGTGGGCATGCAATACAGGCGTTTGCTGAGGCTTCCATCCGGCAGCAGCTGGCAGCAACGCTGTCCGTTGCCCTACCTCCCCTTGTTGTTGAGGCCCCCGCCCCCACCCCACCCCACCCCATGGGCAGGGCCACGCACCAGATCAAGAATGGTCTTCTTCAGCGCGGCATCCTCCGCAAGGTGCTCCCAGAAGATGCAGGGGATGCCGGGGTGCCTGCAGTGCGGGTGGACAGAGCGGCATGAGAGCAGGGGTCGCGGGCAGCAGTGATGGGTGCAAAACCTGCTGGCATTCCTGCCTTTCAGACTTGCACCTGGCCAGCCCCGACCAGCTGGGTTCACTCACGTGAGAATGTATGCGTAGCCCAGCGCCAGGAAGCCACGAGGGAAGGGCCAGTGCTGCGGGACGTGGCAGGCCAGGGTTTGAAGGTTGCTGTGCGGTGCATGGAAGGGTGCTGGGCGGGGGCAGTCACGAGCAGCTGATGCATGGCAGACCAGGGGTAGTGCTTAAGCCGCAGGAGGCAGGGGGGGTCAGCTGCCCCAAAGGCCCCCGCGCTGCCTACCGCCCTTCCCCACCTGCTGCGTGGACCCCGTGTCGTGGTTGTCCACAAAGGTGCAGGCGCGCTCCGGCCACCAGCCGATCAGCCCAGAGGCCTTGCCCTGCCCATCACGCAGGCGGTCGTACTCGTGGTGCTTGATGGCCTCCTGCCAAAGAGAGCAGGGGGCAGCGGGTGAAAGGTGAGCCAACATGATTATATGCTAGTCTGGCAGTGCTATGCAGCCGACGCAGCGTGGTGCAGCACGGCATTCTGCACCTGCCACAGGTGCTGCACCAAGGACTGGCGGCTCTGGCATGTGCCTGCACGCGTTGTTTGTTCCCTGTCCTGCAATGCGCACCGCCCGTTCTACGCCACCCCGCCCGCCCCCGCACCTGCAGCTGCCCCTTGGTGATGAAGTCGAATGCGCAGCAGTGCTTGGCATCGCGCAGCCAGTCGCGGAAGCGCCCCCGTGCGGCGTCCTGGTTGTACTCCAAATGGGAGTTGTTCCACCTGTGGGGGAGGGGAGGGCCAGTCACGTCATGTCGGAAGAAGGGTCGATCGGAATTCAATGCAAAGAGGTGAGCATGGTAAGAGCAGCGACGGTGGGAAGCCTTGCGATGTGGTCCGGACAAAGGCCGGAACGCGGTGGGTGGTGCCCGCCGGTCTCCCGGAGCTGGCATGCGGGGAATCGCGCGTGGCGAGCACTCACTGGAGGTCCAGGAACAGCTCTCCCACGCTGAAGGCCTGCCCCCCCACCGTGCGCTCCACATACTCAGCGGTGAACCGGGGGTGGTAGCCCTGCGGGGAGGTGGGTGGTGATGGGGGAGCGATGGGACAGGGGGTGCTACCTGGCACAGGCACAGGCAGGCAGCGGCACCTGTGGCCAACATCTCCTCGCCCGCCCACACACTATGCACCACACCCCTGAAAATTTCGCTCACACGCCCCCACAGGCATCACCCACCTTGACGAAATCGAAGCGCCAGCCCTCAAAGCCCACGGTGAGGCGCAGCCAGTTGAGCCAGTCCACCAGCGAGTCGCGCACCTCTTGGTTGGTGTGGTCCAGGTCTGTGGGCGAGGGGTGCAAGCACAGGGGTGAGGAAAGTGAGCAGAGAACAGCGGGCACATCGGACACATATATGCTGGTAGAGGCTACCGGTGCCACAGCAGCATTGATCGACTGGCGCAGAAGGCCGTCAATCTCCCACACCTGGTGCCGGTCCATAATCGTCGCCGGTGTCGGGCTGCCCCTGGCCCCAGAAGGTGGGATCGTTTCCCGCGATGGCCCAGCGCCCCCAGGCAATCGACTTGCCAGGGTGCTGGATGTTGTCTCTGCAGCGGGGGAAGATAGGGAGGGAACAGGTGGGCTGCCAGCAGGTTGGCGCCGGTGGTGGGCAGCATGGAGGGGCAACGTTGGCAGTCTGCCCTGCATCCGGCCCCATCTTCCGTGTTCATTCCGTCCTCACCAGCCCACACCCACCGGTATATGTTCCAGGCGCCATGCTCGTCCTGCGCGTCGGCGCACCGGTGATTTATTACGATGTCGGCCACCGGTCTGTGGGTAGGGAGATGAATGGGCTGTGGGGTGGGCAGGGTCACCGCCCGCGGGCCGCCCGTGTTGGCGGGTGGTGCATGTGCCAAATAAGCAGGTGGAGGCGCCACCCCTCTTGCTCTCACCCCAACCCCTCCCATGTGCCCCAGCAGCCCTGCTCACCGTATGCCCGCCCGCAGCAGCTCGGCGCACAGGTCGCGCAGCTCCTGTGCGGTGCCGTACTGGGAGTCAAGTTGGTACAGCTGGGAGGGCAGGTAGCCCTGGGTGCTGACACTGTGAGGTGGGGCAGGTTTGAAAGGGGGCCGTAAGAGCAGGAGAGGGCAGGAAGCGATGTGGGTGCTAGCCAAGAAGGGCCAAGGCAACCTCCGCGCTGTCTCGGGGTGCCTGCCGCCAGCACCCACCTGCTCAACTGCGCCAGCACCCACATGGTGGCCCCAGCACCCACCTGCTCGACGGCGGCGGCAGCCAGATGTGCGTGATGCCAGCGCGCGCCAGAGACGGCACCTGCTCACGCAGCGTCCGCCACCAGCGTCGCCCCTCCCAAGACTGCCAGCCAAAGCCTGCAGTGAGATGGAAGAGCAGGCGGCGCCGGTGTGGGGTGCGGCAGGGAACGACTGGACACACCGCAGCGGCGGTTGCAAGTTTGCTGCCTGGCGCAGCCTGGCTAGCTGGAACATCGAGGCGCGTTCAGTCGACTGCGCAGAACACTTGCCTTCAAGCAGGACAGTCTGAGCCAGCTCCAGCGGCGGCGGGCGGATGGCCTGCAGAGCGTCCTCGTCGGTGCTCCCGTCGCTGAATTGAAAGGCTCGGGTTCAGGGCCCGGTTGCTGCCTTTCGTGGGCGTGGCACCCGCCTCGGAGCGAGGAGCGGGCGCGCAGGCCGGGGCGCGGCCACGGTGCGCAAGCCGGCGGCAGCCATGTTCTCTCGAATGAATCTAAACTTGTAATTGAGTACAGCGAATAATGCGAACAAGCGGCTGCGGTTGGGGCGCCTAACTGACGATGCGGCGGCCACCTGGCGCTACCTGGTGCCGCCGCCGCTCTTGGTGGGGGCCGTTTTTTGGTGGGCCTGCAGCGTCAGCGGGGCCCCTGCCTGCCAGGCAGTGCAGTGCAGTGCAGTGCAGTGCAGTGCAGTGCAGGCACCAAAGCTTATACCGCAAGAAGACCCCTCCGCTGCTATATCAGATTTACATCAGACGAGCTTGGCGGACAGCCAACCGACAGCGGCAGGAAGCGCAGCGCTCAATGGCGCAGGCGGGGTGGCTGGAGTGCAGGGGTGAAAATCCAAGCAGGGAGTGCAAGGAGCAGAAAGCAACACCCTGGCCGTTGGTACACTACAAGCACGCGTTGTAACAAAAGGTTGGGCAGGGTGCAGAAGGGGGAACCTTGCCAAAAATAGCAGCGGCGGCCAGGAGGAAGTCGGGGCGCGGCACTTCATTCGGCACGTGCAACCCTCGGATACGGGGGACGTAGAAAAAACCGGGCAGTGGGGTACAGGGGTCAATAATACGGGAGGTGCGGAGGGCAAAGGGAGGTACACTGGGAAATGCAGCTGGGTCTCAACATGAGGTGGGACAACGGTGCCGTGGCAAGGCATGGCAGACCGCATGGTTGTTGGGTGCGCGTGATTCCAACAGGGGAGGGAGAAGGAACAGGATGAACGGCACTAGGTACGTAGGAAGGGAACGAGGGTGCTTCGTGCAGCCCGCGCTTGCGGAGCACGCGGATGCACGCGCCGGCGGGCCTGTCTGCTAACATGCATGCACGCCGCTACTCTTCGTGCTGCCCGCAGCGGTCCAAATTGATCCACACCGCGAAGTCCTGCCCGCTGGCCGCCAGGCTCCACCCCTCCTCCTTGCGGGGCACCAGGTTGGCGGGCATGTCGAAGCGGGGGCCCAGCTTGACGGTGACGGCGCCGTTGCAGCGGGCCACATACATGTCGCGCTCGGCGGCCAGGATCTCCAGCTTGCTGTCGGCGCGGATGCCCGCACGCTGCCGCACCGCCACCTGTTGTGGAAATGAGTGGCGCGCGCAAGAAAAGGGGCGGCCGGTGAGAGGATGAGTATGAGTGCGCGTGCTGCACCGAATGGGCCATGCCAAGCAAGGGAGACTTACCTGCTGCTTCACTGCTGCACAGGGCCACCGTTGTCCTCTCCTTCCCCTGTTCACCTGCCTCCCCTCGCCTCATGTATCTTACACTTCCGATGCCGTCGCCGACCAGCCCTCCCCACTGCGCCCTCCCCTGCCCCCGGTCATGCCCCCAGCTCCTGCCCTGCACACCCGCTCACCAGCTTGTTGATCTGGTCAGCCAGCCCCCAGTCAAAGTGGTGCTCCCAGAAGAGGCAGGGGACGCCTGGGTGGCTGCAGGGAGCAGGAGCGGGGCAGGCAAAGAGCACAAGATTGAGGGCAGGGCAGGCAGGGGCTTCATTTGGCGGCACCTGCGCCGGCACAGGCTGGCCTGGCAGGGTGGGGCAGCGGCTGCTGAGCAGCCCAGTGCTTCGGCTGGCGGGACAGAGCAGGGGCGGAGCAGGGGCAGAGGGGCGCTGTGGTCCTGGTGCTCATGGCACGGCAGAGGGTCACATCATGCCAGCTAGACAGGCGCACTCACGTGAGGATGTATGCATAGCCCAGCATCACGTGGGAGCGTGGGAAGGGCCAGTGCTGCGGGGAGAGCAGAAAATGGGGGGCGGGGCGCAGTGGGAGCGCTGCCATGTGGACAAGGGCAGGAGGCCGCTAGGGTCGGGTTAACAGTGTCTGGTGCGCTACCTGAGTGCCTGGCCGCACTGCGTGGAATGGTCTGCAAGAGGCTGGCGCTGCGACCTCATGAGTTTTAAGCAAGCGGACTGACAGGAAGCCCAGCCCTTCCCCACCTGCTGCGTGGACCCCGTGTCGTGGTTGTCCACAAAGGTGCAGGCGCGGTCCGGCCACCAGCCAATCAGACCAGGAGCCTTGCCTTTGCTGTCGCGCAGCCGGTCGTACTGTGTGTGCTTCACAGCCTCCTGCAGTACCACGCAAAAGGGGCAGGGTGAGAGGGCGGGCAAAGGGCCGCTCCATCCTGACATGCTGCGGCAGCATGTCAGGATGTCAGGCAGGGCAGCCTACGACCTGTGCCTGTGCTACCATTCAGCATGTGCCCACCTCGTCCTGCTGCGGCACCCTGCTATGCCTCCCCTCGTCCTGCCGCAGTGTCCTGCTAAGCCCCACCTCGGCGCATTGCTGTGCCCCCACCTCGTCCTACCGCGGCGCCCTGCTGTGCCGCACAGCTCCCCTGCCGCACACTTGCCCTGGCCCGTTCTGAAAATCCCGTGAAAAAGACGGAAAAAGCAAGGGCGTGCAGCACCCACCTGCAGGATTCCCTTGGTGACAAAGTCGAACAGCGTGGTGTCCTGCGCCTTCTTGATGTAGTCAACCAGCTTCTGGCGGGCTGCGGGAGGGTGATGGGAGGCAGGGGTGGTGGCAGGGGCGGGGGGGCGGATGTGAAAAGGGGAGCGGGCACCAGGGGGCGCTCAAAAGAACAGACAGAAACCAACATCTGTAAGTGCAGATCTTGGGGCTGAGCCTCAAGGTGTGAGCTCTCCTGCATCCTGGCTGCAGTCGAGGAGAGGGGCGCCTGCTGTCTTTCCAGGGCAGACCGGGGAGCAAAACCGCAGAAGACATGCCGACCCAAAAAGGGGGGTTGTCGACCGGATAGCGCAACCACCCGCGTCGCGGTTCTATCCAGGTGGCTGTCACACCACTGAGATGGCTGAACACACCCCCCAGGCCCATGTCCTGCTGCTGCTGCACGCTTGCCTGGTTGCAGTCCAGGTTGCTGTCCTGCCAAGACAGGCGGGGCGCAACACCCGTACAAGAAGTGACAACCGAAACCGAAACCAGGTAAAAAGCGGATGTTTGCACAGACAGCAGTAACCTGCAAGCAGTGGACACACGTCACACACCCCAACGATAGCTGCACCCGCTTGCCTGCGTCCTGGTTGTAGTCCAGGTGGCTGTCCTGCCAGCGCAGGTCCACAAAGTTCTCGCCCACGTGGAACACGTCAGCACCAATGGTGCGCTCAATATACCTGGGGAGGGGCGGGGGCATTTTGAGGAGAGGGTGGGGAGGGCAGGGTGTGGGGCCGGCAGTGCGAGGAGGGCGGGGAGGACAGCGGGAGGCCGGCAGTGTGAGGAGGGTGGGGAGGACAGTGGGAGGAGGGTAGGTGTGCGTGCATGTGAGCAACACACAGAGCGCCGAGGGTGCACTCCCAGAGGGGCGCCTGGCAGGCAGGCAGGCAGCCAGGCGGGTCCCTCTCACTCACTCTTTGCAGTACTCTGGCGCGTATCCCCGCACGAAGTCGAAGCGCCAGCCTTCGAAGCCGATGTCGTGCTGCAGCCAGCTGAGCCAGTCGACCAGGCAGTCGCGCAGCTCCTTGTTGTGATGGTCCAGGTCTGCAGCAGTGCGGGGAGAAAGGGATGGCTGGGTGAGCAAGCGTGAGGGGAAGGAATGGATGAGGCAATGAGGTGTTGTGGTGGTCCAGGTCTGCAGCACCGTAACAGGGGGGAGGCATACTGCAGCACCGTAACAGGGGGGAGGGATGGTTGAGGGGGCCAGGTGTTGCAGCAGCCCAGGTGTGCAACAACATGGCAATGCGGGAATGATATAGGCAGTCAGGGCCTGGGGTAGGGGGGGCACATCCAGGTGTGCAGCAGTATGAGGAAGGAGGAGAGGATGGGGAAAGCGGGGCCAGGGGGAGCACCCGGGGTCGCCGCAAGCGCAGAGATGGCGAGCGCAGGGACGGCGCGGGCAGCCGCCCGCACACATGGCGCGGACAGGCGGCACCACCCGCATGCCTGGCATCGCACCTAGTCAAAACCCACAGCCCTAGCTGCCGACTCTTGGCACGGCCCACCCACCTGGCGCCGCCGCATAGTCGTCGCCGCTGTCCTTGTTGCCCGTGCCCGCAAACAGGGGGTCATCAGAAGTGATGGCCCACCTGCAGGGTTGTGTGTAGGGCGGGAGGGGGGCAGGAGGGACGACCCGGAGAGGGGCCACATGTCAGTGGGGTGGCGGTACAGTGACTGCAACTGCTGCCATGAAGTGGGCAGTGTCTTCAACAAGGGTTGCAGCTTGCGCCCAACCCTTGGCAAAAGAAAAGGAAACCTTGGCATTGCAGGCCCCCCACCTGTCCCAGTTGATGCGCTTGCCCTCGTGTGTGACCTGCAGAGCAGATGGGGGGGGCAGTGGTTGGAACGAGGGCGCTTTGGTAGGGCCGCGCAGAGCAGAGGGGGGAGCAGTGGTTGAGACAAGGGCACTTGAGATGGCCACACAGAGCAGGAGCAGCTGGCGAGGGCGATGGGCAGCGCATGAAACGCATGCTGATGCAATGGCAGCACCGTGAGGCAGGCAAGTGAAATGGCAGCATAACAAAAAAAAAAAGAAAAATGTTTTTTTTTCATATCAATTTTAACAAAATAGCCCACTCTGTGCAGCAGCCCGGCCCTGTTGCCCCTGCCAAGCCGCTGTATCTAGCGGGAAGGAGAGCAACAAGGGCAGGCGGTGCTGCCAGCTCACGTCATCTCCATACTTGTTCCAGATGCCGTGCTCGTCCTGATGGTCGGCGCATCGGTGGTTGATCACCACATCCGCCACTGGCCTGCACACAGGGGAGCAGGCAAGCGAGGGGTGGCCAGATGGGTGTGGCGGCCGGCGAGAAGAGTATGTGGGGGAAGGCGTTCCCTCAGTGCATGCCCAGCCACAGCGGCAGTGGCACGGACCCCCCGCCGGCAGCCACAGCGATCAAGCACTGCTAGCTCTTCCTGAGTGTGTGCCGCAAGCTCTACATGCATGAGAGGCGCCTCTGCACGGGAGGTCGAAAAAAGTGTTGCTGGCTGGGCTGGCTGTGTGCCCCTCCTGCCTGGCCACCCACCGGATGCCCTCCTCCAGCAGCCGCCGGTTGAGCTCCACCAGCTCGTCTTGGGCGCCGTACTTGCTGTTCAGGTTGTACAGCTGACGTGGCGGGCGGGCAGGGCAGGAGGGGGGCAGGGGGCGGGGAAGGGAATGAGGTGGCAGGGAGGTGGGGTGGGTGGGGTGTACCATGCATGCACAGCAGCAGAATGGGAGGAGGTAGTGGGCGTGTGGCTCCGCAGCCACACACACAGCACCCACCCACCCACACAGCTACCGCTGCCTGACCAACTCCCTTGGACAAGCAGCACCTTTGGCTGCGGCTGGCGGCGGCCTGCGCAGCACCCACCTGGCCAGGCAGGTAGCCCTGGGGCGAGACCGACTGGCTGGGAGGCGGCAGCCAGAGGTGAGTGATGCCCGCTTTCTGCACGAGGGGCCAGGGAGGAAGGGATGAACCAACTGGGGTTGCCGAGGCAGGCTGGGCAGGGAAGAGGGGCTCCCAGACACGCAGGGGTGCTGGGTGCATGCTGGGGTGGGGAACTAGCGGGGGCGTGCATCTGGAGGCGCTGAGCGGCACCTACACCCCCGTGATGTACCCCTGTTTCCCCCACTCGAGCATGTGCGATGCTTGCAAGACGGCGTGTACCAAAGAACACACCAAACAACACCCAGAGCTGGTGGCGGCACCTTCAAGTCGGGAATCTTGCTCTCCACCAGCTTCCACCAGTGCCCGTTCTTGCAGCTGTCCCAGCCAAAGCCTGCAGCAGGCGGGACGGGCGGGGCATGAGCGCGCAGGACAGCCGCAGATGGCCGCTCCTGCTGCGGAACCCTAGCCAAACCCTAACATCGCAAACCCTCGCCCCAGCAGGCAAAAGCAGCAGTCAACGCAACCGGCTGATACAAAGACGCATGCAAGTGCTACGGGCGCGAGCGCCCTCCCCCACATACCGGCCCAGACTCACCCTCCATGCAAAGGGTGTCTGCCACAGGAATGCGCGGCGGCCGAGGCACAGCCGACAACCCCGTCGCTGCAGCCGCCTCGGCGGCGTGGGCTACCGCTGGTGGGGGCATCCCGCCCTCCGGCGCTTTCGTCTTCTCGACGAAAGCGGCTGTCTGTAGTCTCCTAGGCGTGCGCGAGGGCCGCAGCGGCAGTCGGGCCGAAGCGGAAGCCTGTTCCGGCGGGCGGGGGGCGGTGGAGCGCAGCCTCGTGCTGAGGGTCTCGATCTGCATGATGACAAGTCGCTGTATCCTGAAATGGGTCCTCGGCATTTGGGGGCAGGTCCCAGCTGCCTGTATGGCGGAATCTATGCCGCGGTGGTGCCAGCAGTAACTATTGGCGCCCTCCGCCCTCGCGCCCAACCCGAAGGCATGGGTGGCCAGCTTTGAAAATTGTGTTTTACAGCACGATCAGAGCATTCAAGGCCGAACTGATGCAGCGCTCCAGACTACTGCGCACTGCCTTGTCGCGGTTGCGCTTAGGCGCGGCTGGCAGCACAGCCGAGGGGGCTTGCAATGCTCCAGCGGCGTCCACAGCCGACGCCCGCCTCCTGCATGTTGCACTCCCCATCGCCGCCACTCCCCAGCTGACCCCAGCGGCTGCTCGGCCGCAGCACCAGGCTCGCAGCATCAGCGCAGCATCAATGCTCATGCAGTCCAACAAGAGTGCTGAGCCGCGTGATGCTGCCGCCGCCGCCGCCGCCGCCGCCGCCGCCCAGCCGGCGCCATTGGCCGGCAGCGCGGCGCCGCCAGCGGCAGCAGCAACTTCAGCAGAGGGCCAGATTGTGGATGAGGAGGATTACGATGAGGAGGACGAGGAGGCGGATGCTGCAATGGCAGAGGCATTCGAGCGGCTGATCCAGGCGGCTTTCGAGATGGTGCAGCAGGGGAAGCCGATGGAGGCAGAGTATGTACTCACGGAAGGTGGGCCTCTTTTCTTCTTATAAAGCTAGCCTTGGTTGGGACGGTGAATGCGAGGGAGCGGAGCTCTGAATATCAGCATGCGGTGTTGTGATCAGCACACAGCTGTACATCACATACTGGTTACATGGCAGCTGCGCAGCTCTGCCGTCGGCGGGCCACCGTAGGCTTGCCCGCCAATTGCCCCACCCACAACCCCCCTGCAGCGCCCTTCTCCCCCTGCAGCGCATCACAGGCAGCAGGGATCCCAGGACACAATCCTCTAATGCCTCCTGGTCTCACAGGTTTTAGAAGCCTCCCTGATCCGCCCTCCCCTTGCTGCTTTCTTCACCCGCTCCAGGCGCCAAGCAGGCAGCAGAGATCCTGGGGCCTGAGGCGCTGGAGCTGTCGGCCCTGTATGACCAGCTCTGCGTGATTCGATTCTTGCACGACCGGGTGGAGGAGGCGGCGGAGGCGGGTGAGCTGCCGGGGCAGGTTGGATGGGGTGCCAGGGGTGGCAGGGGCGTGTGGGGCATCAATGCAGGCGGCTACAGAGGCGGGTGGGTGGTGTGAGGTGCACGCGAGGGAGTGGGTTGAGGGCGCAGATGAGAGGGTGATGCGGCTGATGGTGAGGTGGAGGGGAGGGTGCGGTGTGGGATCCCTTTTCAGCCTCCTGCCCCCACCTGCCCCCACTGGAGTGCAGCCAAGCAGGCGCTGGACATCCTGTCGGTTCATGATGAGGGGCGGTTTGGGCCCGCTAGCGCCATCGCCGCCACGCGCTACGCCTCAACGCTGCTGGCCACAGGCAACCCCCAGGAGGCGCAGGTGGGGCGGGCAGCACAGGGAGGGCAGGGGAGGGTGCTCACCTCAAACCGGTTGTGAGGGCGGCAGGGGGAGAAGGGCGGAGATGGGGGTGGGCCTCAGCGTTGCCGGCCTATGGGTACCTGTAAGAAAGGGCAGGAGGGGGCAGGCAGGCGGGCATTGGAGGACGCTACCTGAGCGTGCATGTGTAAGGGGGACGATGGGCAGGCTGGTGTGGCAGTTTTTTCGATAGCCGCGGCGCCGGCGCCGGCTGCTGTGCAGTGTTCGCTCAGGTGCCATTCACCGCTGATGGCACCTCACTTATACGCTCCCCTGGCACCCCCGCCTGCCTGCACAGCTGTGCACTGGGCATAGCATGAACTGCTCTTCGCATGCCTCACCTGCCGCCCGCCGCCCCTCTGTTCCTGCCTGCCCCCCTGCCTGCCTAGCTGTACACTGGGCGCAGCATCAGCAGCCTTGAGAGCGCAATGGGGATGCTGGCCGAGATTCAGGCGGAGAATGAGGATGAGGCAGCAGTGAGAGGGGGGCACTTGCGGTGCACTGGGGCGCTGGTGGTGGGCCAAGGCGAGGCGGGGAGTGAAAGCGTGCCGGCCGAGATCCAAGGCGGAGAAATCAGGGAGGCAGCGGCACAACGGGCCACACCGGGCCAGGGTTGGAAGGGACGCACGTTGCTTGTGTGATGGGCCTGGAAGCCACCTTCCTCATTGAAACCGCTCACCATCTCGCTTCCCCTTGCTGGCTGCAGGAGCTGGAGGAGACGAGGGAGATTTATGCCGGGGCTGGGGGCTGGAAGCAGTCGTCTCACCAATCCACAATGTGTTTCCCTGTGTTCCGGTGGCTGCAGGAGCTGGAGGAGACGCGGGAGAAGTTTGAGCAGGGGCTGTTGGCAGCCTTCTGTGGCACACCTATCAACAACCTTTAAACACCTTGCCTCCCTTTGTTGCGCTGCCGCAGGAGCTGGAGGAGACGCGGGAGAAGTTTGTGATGGGGATGGGCGAGGCGAGGTACTACCACGGGCTGGCGCAGCAGGCGCAGAACATGACGGTGCCGGGTGCGAGGGCGCCGGGGGTGCGGGGGGTGGCATGGACAGGGGTGGCGGTGGGGCAGGCGGTACTAGCACAGCCTCCTGGAGCAGGCGCCGTGCCTGATGGTGGCAGGTGCAAGGGGTGGATGGTGGGTTACGTGGGCCGGCAGCAGCGGGGGCGAGGCGGTGGCTGGTCTGGTGGTAACTGGCTGGCGGGCCTGCAGGGGGTGGGGAGCAACTGAGATGCCTGCTCAAGGGGCTGCAAGCACTGCAGTGTCGCCCGCATCCCTGTCTGCCTCTTAGAGCCGTACCACCCTGGCCGGCCTCCCTGCCTGCCTGCAGGCGTGGGCCAGCACTTTGAGGAGATGCACAAGGGGCTGCAGGCAATGCAGGAGCACTTGGGGGACGACAGCCCCCTCATCGCAGCGGCGCTCAGGTGGGGATTGTCTGTGCCAGCTGGCAGAACAGTTTGTGTCTAGTGCTAACGGGCGAGTTTGTGGTCAGGAGCATGTAGGGCACGACCGGCCCCTCCTCGCAGCGGCGCTCAGGTGGGATGCTGTGCCTGTGTCTGTCGGGAGCCGTCTGCCTCTCCCTTTTCCTCTTCACCCGGTGCAGATACTTCCGTCTGACGCCACGTGATGCCCTGGTTTCGAGCTGCTGGTTCCGCATGCCTGCACTTGTGTGAATTGGTTGCTGACTTCCCGCAAGCGCCACGTGCTGATTTTGTGTGCCCACCTGCCCTCGTGTCGTTTGTGTGTTTGGGGTGCAGCCCGCAGGGAGCACAGCCGGCTGGCGACACGTGCTGCCTGTTCTTGAGCTTTGCTGATTCCTGGTCTATGTCAAATCATTCTGTTGCCGATAAAAAGATGTAACGCAAACAAAAGCAAAAAGCAATCGTTCTGTTGCTGAGCTGCAGGGAGCACAGCCGGCTGACGATGGCGGCCATGGAGGCGGATGAGCTGGAGCTGGCAGAGGCGATGTACCTGCAGGTGAGGTACCGCAGGCAGTACATGCAGTACACACGGATGCTCTGCCTGCTTGTGCGCTGCATCAGGACGCCCTTCCTTCTTCTGGTGGGCAGAGGGCGGCCATACCCGTCAGTGCTAGGCGCTTGTACCACGTCTGGTGCGCATGTGCCCTACGCTCCCTCTTTCCAACCCGGCCCGCAGGACGCGCGGCTGCACATGGCGGCGGGCGGCAACTTTGAGCAAGTGGCGCTCACGCTGTACCAGTGCGGCACGCTGCAGGTCAGTGTCCCGGGTGTTGATACAATCAGACTTAGATTAAAATCTTAATGATGATAACATGTCCAGCCTTGCCCTCGTGCCCTGTCAGCTCGCCACCCTGCAGGCGGGCTCACCCCCCACAGCCCAGCGCAGCATGGTCTCAGCGTGCATGGCATCTGGCCTCCCACCGACCCCCTGCTGCTGTGCCGGGGCGGGTGGCAAGTTGCCCGTTGGAGTGTTGCACAGCACCGGCATCAACCCAGCCGGTGCGGTGTGCAGCAGGTATTCCCTCAGGAACGCCAGCCCAACCCAACAAGCGTGCCTCCACCCCTTGCCTTTGCCTTGCCTGCAGTACGTGATGGGCAAATACGAGGCCGCCGCACAATCGCTGGCGCAGTCGCTGCAGACCGTGCGGCAGCACTACCCGCAGGCCGGTGAGCGCCGCACGCTGCCGTCGTGAGCGCAGCACGCTGCGGTCGTGAGCGGCGGCACGCTGCCGCTATGTGCACAGCACGCTGCCGTCAGTCAGGCTGCCGTCATGCTGGGCCAGCCATGGGACATTGGGCCAACCTGCTGCCTCCCCGCCCACCTGCCTACTCGACTTCCCCAGCCCCCCGTGTCGCTTCACCTCCCACCCTGCAGAGGAGCACATGCTGACGGTGCAGCAGCGGCTGGGGATGGTGCTGGCGCTGCTGGGGCGGTTTGAGGAGGCCAAGGGGATGCTGCACGAGGTGGCGCCAGCGCTGCGTGAGTAGCCTCATGTGCTTACATGTTCTGTCTTCCTGTCATGGCTGCGCTGCCGGGCTTGAAGAGGCGCCAGGGGGGGGGGGGTGCTGCATGTGGTGCCGCCGCCGCGCGCTGTATGGGCCGGGATTGTGCTGCATTGCGTGCGTGTAGTGAAGTTTGCGCGCGGGAACGCGGGCAACAGCGACAGGACTGTACGTTGGCCCTGGTATCACCTTAGGCATGCCGCGCACTATCAGTGCATCCATTCAGTGTAGGAGCATGTCCTCAGCATGCAGTCGCCGACGTGGGCCAATATACAGTGCCTACCGGTAACCAATGCGCAGTGTTTACAAGTAATCAATGTAATTTTGTCTTCCGCCCATGCAGTTGCCAACCTGGGCGAGGCCAACCCCGCCACCGAGGAGCTCGAGTTCATGCTGTCCCTGGTGGGCCTGCGGGAGATGGAGGCCGATGGGGTGACCGACCCGGGGCGGCGGCGGGAGCACCTGGCTGCCATGGAGGTGCGTGGGCGGGGCTGTTGGCTGGGTGAGGCGGCTGCTTGCATCCCTGTGCCGTCTGCTTGCTACTTTGGCGATGGATTGTATTATTTGATGCGCATGGCAGCACATTCTGTGCTGTTTGGCTGCTGCTGCCGCCTTGCTGCCAACGCGAGAACTGCCGGCACCGTGCCCCCTGCAGAAGCACCTGGAGAAGCTTACGGGGTATGGGGAGGATCACATGCTGGTTAAGAAGGCACGGCAGCTGGCAGAGGAGGCCCGTGGCGGCAGCAGCTCCTGAAGGGTTGAAATGTGAAGGGAAGTGAAACCGGCAGGACCAGCTGCCCACCGCGCGGCGGCGCGCCACGGGCGCTCAGCGAGCATGGGAGAGCGAATGAACCCTTCGTCACAGACAGCCATTTCATGCCTACATGTCCCTGGGGTTCTCTATATGTCTCATCTACCTCTATGTAACTTCTTGGCAGTGCGGATGTATAGAGCCGTGAGCGAGGCCTCACGACGCTCTGCTGAGTTGGCTTCGGCGGTGGTGGCAGCAATGATCCGGCAGCGTGCAGGGCGAAGCCATTGCCGCTGCCCGATCGTGTGAACCGATCGTGGCTTCTTCAATGCTCTTCCCGGCGCCTGTCCTGCCGCTGGCGGGCAGCCTGCCCGAGTGCCTGGACCGCCTGAACTCGCTCCCGGTGCGGCGCCTGCTTCAATCTGCGTGTCATAACGCCCGATGCTGGCTGAGCAGGAAGACCCAAGCAGCCGACGTGCTCCGCTGACCCTCCCGCCCCGCCCCGCTCCGCCGCTGCCGACTCCTCCCCGCAGGCTGCTCATCTGGATGCTGCCCTTCAAGCGCTGCTGCACCCAGTGGCCCTCTATGGCGCAGATGTCCCCTCCCTGCCGCACCTAGCCACCCTGCCGTTGGCTGCCCAGGCAAACCTGCTGATGCTGCTGCGGGCTGCTCCACACCGCTTCTCCACAGCGCAGCGGTCGGCACTGCTGGAGGGGGTATCTCAGCTGGCAGCTAGCGGGTGCTTCGGCTCCGATCTACTACAGCTTCTGGCAGCCAGTGAGGGCGCACCGGCGCCGGTGCCACCCTGCCCCAGCTTTCTTCACACCCCGCAGCCCTGCTTCCCATGGGCGCCTGTGCTGGGCGACGCAGCCGCAGCAGCAGCCCTGCAGCAGCAGGTGGCAGCGGCAGCGCGGCAGCAGCAGGAGGAGCAGGCAGGGGAGGGCGTCCATGCTTCCAAGCGGCATGCCGGCGACGAGGCGCAGCCTGGCAGCGCCGCAAAGCGGCAACGCCAGGCGGCAGGGGCTGTGCCAGCTGGTGTGCCGCAGGCGGCTGCGGGTGCTGAGCTTGACGCAGCGGTTGCCGCTGTGCGCCAGGCCCTGGGCGGGCCACATGCAGCAGGCAAGGGGGCGCCGCTCACCGCCCTCACTGCAGAGCTCCACTCCGCTCTGGCCACTCTGCTGGCCTACGCTGCGGCAGGCGGCACAGCAGGCTCAGCAGCGCTGCATGCAGCCGGGCTGGACGCCCTCACAGATGATGCCCTCCTGCTGCTGCTCCTCCAAGAGCTAGTCAGCCCAGCCTCCAGCTTTGCCCGCTGCACAGCGGCCGCGGCGTGGCTGCTGCTGCCGCGGCTGCGGGCGCTGGAGGGGGCCGCGCCGCGTGACTTGGCCGCCGCCGCCGAGCACGTCGGCGAGTTGGGTCGGACCGGGTGCTTGCGTGCTGGGCCTGCTGTGGTTCTGTGCATGGAGCAGCGCACCGTCTGATTGGAAACGTGGGGTGGCCAGTTCACACTAGTGTGCTCATATAAGCTGGTGTCCATTGTCTGCCCTCCCATACCCCTCCCCTTGCCCCCTCCTTTGCAGCCGCCTCCAATCCCCAGGCCTACATCGCCGCCTGCCTGCAGCCGCTTCTCTCCAGTCCGGGGCTGAACAAGCACCAGGCGGAGCTGTTGGATGGCTCACTCAAAGCAGGCCTGCCAGCTCAGCTGCTGCCCGAAGTGCTGGCCGCAGCATGCGCACCGGCAGCGCTGGCTGGTGGCGCCGATGGCACAACAGCGGCGGCAGCTACCCAGGGCAGTACAGCGCCAGGCGGCAGTAGCTGGAACGAGCACACTGTTGGGGTGCTGCAGGCAGTTCTGAACGCCAAGCCAGCACTGACGACAGCGGCAGTGGGGCAGCTGGCAGGCGCCCTGCTGGCGGCCAGCTCAGCCAGCGCTGACCTGGCGGCGTCGCCCAAGTTTGCCAAGCTGGCGCTCAGCGTGGTGAAGCAGTACCC